>JBBPQW010000121.1:0-40177 GCA_038092695.1 Boletus rubropictus | reverse complement strand
GGGGATGATTTGGGGCAATATTTAATGCTGGTGGCGGGAAAATTGCATTAGCAAGCCTAATTATGAATGCTGACATCATGCGCCATCCTTCTTAGTTAGGCTTGTAGTGTGGGAAACCCAGGTGAGTAGATACAGTAGTTGAATGCAGACCACAAAACGTGACATCGTCATTATCAAAGGTATGCCACTGGAAAGCCGGACGTTTGTGCCGAGTCTAACTCGACTCGATGTGTTCATTCCATCGACACACAGCTTCTTTCGACCTCTGGGATGTCTCTGTGGCCTGTAGACACTGTCTGGGATGTTGGCGTCGCTTGCCGACTCGTTTGGCTCACTCTTGGCCCTCCTAGGTGAGTTCTCCTCTCTTCTGCGGTCCAATCATTTGCTCATTCTAACGCGTTCCACAGCGTTGTCGACTCGTTCCAGTCGTCCTCAAGGCTCCTCGACACTTTCGACATATCTGCATTGCCGCTAGTACACTTGACTTCACCGCTCGCGCACCCACACTGGTCCTCAGGTGAGCAGCTCTGGTCTGGCCGTTTCACCCGTTTGTGTGCCCGTACTTACGTTGTCTGCACATCCTTTGGTCGGTTCCTCGGGTCTTCGTCGCGCCTCAACGTCCTTGACGCATCCACCTGGTCATCCGCGTCGTCCAACTTGCCTCGAGCACCTCCTGGTACATCTGTGTGCTCTCGCTGTTTGTATGGCCATGCTAACACATCCTGTAGCTTCTGCGGCCTGAGTCTATCCGTCATGTCGCTGACATCTCCCACTGGCACTGACACATCCAGCACGTTACCGTTAATGCTGGTAACCTCGACGTTGACACTCGTGTACCCGACACGCTCCCCCTCGAGCTCAACGCTCGGGGACTGGTCCTGTGACCTCTCCAGTGCATCTCTGGCGTCTCTGTCAGCTGTTGACGGTCCTGGCACATCCGGATTATTGCTAGTGAACCCGACACTTGAACACCCACATCGCTCCCCCTCGAGCTCAACGCTCGGGGACTCGCGGTGTGCCCTACCTGACTCGTTCCTGGTGCTGTTGTTCCCTTTTGACAGTTCAGGTGCATCTGCGTGGTCGCTGGCTGACTCGATGTTGCAGCTCGGACGTCTGGTCCACTCCCCCTCAAGCTCGATGCTCGGGCTTCCGTGGCTTGGGTAAGTCGCTCGTTGCTGACTCAATTCTGTTGTGCCTACCCACACATGCCAGCGACCACAACGCCGTCTATCCCATGCACAACCGGCATATATCCGAGCACGCGCGGGAGCGACGACGACAACAGGCCGAACAGCGACGTCGCCAAGAGGCACGCGATTCGCAAGGGAGGCATAAGGAGGACTCCAGCATTGCGGCGCAGTACGACTACGAGACGGAGACACATGCACTTGCGTTCTTTTACCCTGTCCCGATGTGGGCTGGGGTTGAGGCTTGCGTCACTGTGCCATTCATTATAGAGGGCAGCGCGTGTGCGACGGTGAGTTTTCTCTCCTTTCATTTTGTGTGGGTGTGAATGACGAGTGTATGCATCTAGGGCGTGGGAGGCTGTATGGTAGCAGGACCCGGAGATGATAATGATTATGGAGGTGATAATGATGACAGAGGTGATAGTAATGATGGAGGTAGTAATTGCGGAGGTGGTAGAAGTAGTTGTGGAGGTCATCTGATGTATTTTGTCACGAACTCAATCAACCCAGTACTGAATGGGATTACTATTCAATTGCGTTGTAATCAACTCCATCGCCTTCGCTCAATCTGAAAGTGGAGTGGATCCGTTTGGCTCACTGCTCGTGCAGGATGATTGTCATCAGCCAATGATAACAATCATACCGCACGAGCAGTTAAAAAACGAGGTTGTGAGCCCAACTGGAAGAACCTGTCTACAGACATCATTTCCTAGAGACCAATGCTGAGCTCAGTAATGCCCAACTCTGTCAACTCGGCTATATGGCCTCCTGGATCCCAAGCTCGACATAACGCGCTCGTCTCCGCTACCTCTGGTACGGCCGTTCCTCCGCCTAGGTCGTATGGCTTGTCTGGAGTCTCCTCAGGTGAGTCTTCTGGACTCCAACTGTTCATGCGGTTGTTCTAACATGTTTCGCAGCTTCCTTGGTCACTTTCCAGCGTCCTCGTCACCACTGGATGCTCCCGGTGCATCTGCCTCGCCGCTGGTACCTCGAGCATTGCAGCTCGCACACCCACTCCGCTCCCCCTCGAGCCTGACGTTCAGGGTTCCATTCTGTCGCTGCGCGGGCTCATCGGGTGGTTCCACGGCTCAGGTAGGTCTGGGGATCCTTCAGGTACATTGCCGTCGTCTCGTGAGTGGTACGTGTTCGACTGTACACGCATCGTATCGACAACTCGTCCTGTAAAGCTAGGCAGGCCATCCGACGTCTAACACGTCGTGGTGGTGCAAAACATAGTGGATGACGACCCGCCCATCCAGCACAATGCCCTGACCCGCTAAATATCGTGTCTATTTTGTTGCCCTTTATCTAAAGTCTCGAGTTACATCAGGAGTATTTAGGGCAACATTTACAGTAGGACGACACGTGATACCACTCGTTATAGTAAGGCTTTGCAAGCTTCGTCCACAGCATCCAACATGGCCTCTGCGTACTATGAGTTCTACAGAGGATCATCGTATGTCTATTATTCTCCTTGGTCGTGAAACGATTTGCTACAGCGACCTTGTAGCATTGGCATGGCTCTTACCGACTCGCTGGACGAGCTCATCACGAGCGGCGCCATCACGCCGCAGCTGGCGATGAAGGTTTTGCAACAGGTTCTACATGTGGTGTCCCGCTCCACGACGCAGCGCACTGACTGACAGTCTAGTTTGACAAGTCCCTCGCAGACACGATGGTTAAGCAGGTGAAAACCAAGACGACGCTCAAAGTACATCCTCCTCCCTGCTCAGCTGCACTCCGGGCATGTGCGCTGCCCTCATTTTTTTGCTGATGTTATGAGTTTACAGGGTCACTTGCATACGTATCGTCTGTGCGACGACGTGTGGACGTTTATCGTCAAAAACCCGTCCTTCAAAATGGAGTCGAACGAGATGGTCTCGGCTCCACGAATAAAGATTATCGCATGCAAGAACGGAGACGCGATAGAGGCTGGAAAGAAGTAACTCGCCTACTTCGTTTCCATTGTTATGCGCACAACTGTACCATAGAGATCTTGTTACACGGTTGCTGTTGGTGTACCCCGTTAAGGGACATAATACACACGTGCTCGCCAACTTCCCATCTGCTTCGGGTTGTTTATCTTGTCTTTCTACCCCTTGACACCCGGGACACCCCCAATGAGCCCCTTCGACTATCCGGAACCTCCAACAGAATCGAGCGTCTCTGAAGCCCGTAGAACCCTACAGACGCAACGGCGAGAGCTCTCACAACTCTCCGAACGGATAATTTCCGCAGAGGATGCCCTCGCACAGATCGTCACCGACAGGAAGCGCACAATTCGGGAGATGCAGCGCGAGCAAAATTTGTTGGAGGATAAAATAAAGCACGCGCTGGCGTATATCTCGCCCATACGACGGTTGCCCCACGAACTCCTCCGCCATATTTTTATGTTCAACTTCGAAAACCACCCTTGCGGTGCTTGGATCCTCGCTTCTGTCTGTGTCCTATGGCGTAGACTGGCTTTGTCAGTACCCAAGCTATGGTCCAAGGTGAGTGACGAGTTCTCTCCAGCGTGCATCTGGTCTGGGTCTTCTATCCCCAATCTGTATATATTGGCGCTCGGATATGTTTATCGATGAAAGGACGTGTTGTTCACCCATGCTTCGCCGAACGACATCTTTCTGGGAATTCTTGTGGTAAATACTCCCTGCAACTATTCGATGTACTGCCCTCCATTTTGCTTCCCGAACCTACATCCCGAGTTGCATATGCTTCACGTGCTATCCGTTTTTGTCTGCGTATTTACTGGAGTTGTATTGTCTGATCTTTTTACCCAGATACGTCTTGTGACTAACCAGGGCGCGTCTCCGGATACTGTTCGCCTCTGGCTCGAGCGGTCTGGTGACAAGGTTCCTCTGGACATTGAAATCTACCTGCGGGTGAACGGAAGTTCATCGGAATCCTCCAGTCGTGCTCGAGTATCATCCCCTACACCCTGGATACCACCGCCACCTAGCCCACCGACACACTATGTCTTACCACATCCTCCGCCAGGCACAGCCATCCTTTTGCCTCCAGCACAAACACCGATCATTGTTCCTCAGTCGCCGTCCCATCATGATGGCTGGGGAGCATCTCCTCCGCCTCCTCCTTCGCGAAGTTGCCCGCAATCGCAGCGCAACTCGCATTGGGGACATATCGCGATATTCTACTTGATTGAGCAGATGCATCGATGGCAGCGGTTCGTCTTCCGGTTTGACAAGCAATTTCCCTCGATGTCTGCGCTCAAGTCAATCCATGGTACGAGTCACACATTTCACCGGAAATTTTCATTTAATTGCGTGGTGTAGGCGACGCTCCTTTACTAAAAGAGTTTGAGATTTCGTGTGCGGAGTCGATTTACGCTACTGAGTGGGCTTGGCTTCCCTGTACCGCTTTGTCGACTCCTTTGGGGTTATCCCAGCTGCAGTCCCTCATGCTGCATCATGTACCATTCAAATGGTCTTCTCCTATCTTCAAGACTGACTTGCATTCTCTCAACCTTCGCTCGCTCCCATCCAACCATCTACCACTGGATCGAATCTTACATATTATTTCGAGTAACCCGAATCTCGAATCCCTCACGCTGCACTTTGCTGTCGTTCTGTCAGCCATCCTTCCGTTACACCCAACGTCTCTACCAAAGCTACGCGAACTCACTTTTGGGGGCCATTATCACATGTCGACGCTTACTGACACACTTATCCTCCCCGCATTGGACGTGCTCAGCCTCGACATCGAAGCTCGAGATCCCATCGAAGACGTGATCACGAATCTGCTGCAGCGATCGAATAATCCCCCTGTTACTGAATTGTCGGTGTCGTATGGAAACACCAACAGTTCGACGCTCTACTACGGCCCTGGGGGCATCGTCATTTCCTGGAATTTCTTGGCAGAAATGAACCACCTTCGCTCGCTAAGTGTCGGTGGAACGCCACTGGAACCTTTTCTAATAGCGCTAGGAATACCCGAGGATGAGCAGGCACATTGGCTCTGCCCCAATCTGAAATCGGTGACGATGAAGAACTGTCATGCACATCCGGACGGGATCGCGAAGCTTGTGCAACTTATCGAGGTGCGCAATCCTGAGACGGGGACCGCTACGATGGTGCATGGTGTGACACCATCGAAGTTGCGGCAAATCGAGCTGTACGACTGTGCATCGGTGGGACAAGACGTGCTGGAGTGGCTGAAGAAGCGGGTGGACGAGGTTATTTGTGTCGAGCCATCTTATGGGAGGTCTCCCTGACATGTTTTCCCTGATGACGGGGGGCGGTTTATTTTCGGGTCTTGCATACATATTCTCTTAGTCCAACGTTATTGGTATACTCCCAGGTTGTGTATTAATATTTTATGTGGATGGTTTGTGAGCTTGTCCACACGGTTGCATGAGATCCGTACCTCCCTAGCGCCGCAAATGGGGTAGATTTAAAAGTGGATTGAGACATTTTGAGTTTCAGGTCTCTCCGAGGCGCCCGCTGAGCTAGAACGTGGAGTAGTTTGGGTGGGGGTTCGATAAGATGGCCTCGGCGATTGCTGTGGTTAGTACCCGAATTAGGCCCATCTGGGACAACCCCAACCCTCCGCAGTCGTTCGTCGACTATATAACCCTGGACCTACTCGAGTCTGGGACTCACCTTCAAGTCCTCCCAGTCCTGTTCACTTGACGATGCCCGTACCTGTCCCCGTCAAGACGAAATGGGGTTATTTAAATAATGCCAAACAGGGATTGATCAAACTGCCGGATGACATGAACACCAGGAGTCATCACAGGTCTGTTACAAACGTTCGTCCTGAGCTCATCTCATCGTCCCGTATTCTAGTCCACTCGTCCCTCGACTACAACACCCCTTCCTCGGCGGGCTGCCCACCCCTAAAGACAGCCACGTATCACATTTCTGGAGTGCCAGCATGTATCTGGACGGGTATGGTCCGTCGAACCCCCTAGCGGATGGTCTCCCACCAGGCACCGTGCCACTCCCGCCATTGCCCGCCACACCCTACATCCCAATAGAATGGGACTGGGGCGCTGAATTCGTGGACAGGAAGTATGAGGAGGAAGCTGATGCTGCCCAGCACGACGCACAGCCCTTTCCAGTAGATCGAAGAGTCCTCAAGGATATCATACGCGAAAAGACCCGCTGTGAGGTCGGGCGCATCACGTTTTTGAGCTCCGGTGAGCTTTCCTTATTCCGTTTTATTCCGTATTAGTGCTGCTCACTAAACGTTGGCCGCAATCAGGAACATTTCATAAAGTTGGTGCTCTTCATCCGGGGCTCGTGTTCTTATCAATATTGAACACCGACAGGCGTATCTCGTCACCCTTGCCGACACGCGGGAATTGATTGCCCGTGTTGCCCGTCGGTTCATGCCGCGCCTCAAGACGCAATCCGAGATTGCAACCATGCAATACCTCCGCGAAAAGGCATCCATACCAGTGCCAGATGTGTATTTTTACGATTCAAATCCTTACAACCGTCTCGGAGGCGAATATATCCTCATGTCCAAGGTCGTCCACTGCAATTGACGTTCGCGTGTTCCTTGCTCATCGTGTTGGTTCGTTACTAGGCATCGGGTATCCCCCTCGGCAGAGTGTATCACTCAATGTCCAACGAACAACTCAAGATTCTGTTCAAAAATGTAGCATTTCTCATCATACCTCTGTTCACTCAGCGTTTCTCACACATTGGATCTCTCTATTTCTCATCATTTTCACGGTCAGTCATCTCACCAGTAGACTCATCCTCATCAACGCCCACTGCAACACAAGTACAATTCAAGCATTTTTCGTTTTCATCCACGTCTGGGAGCACGTCAACCGCGGTCCACACTGTGCGCGACCCAACATACGTCACACCCACTTCGACCCGTGTTGGTCCTATTGTTTCGTGGCCATTCTTTGGATCCGGTCGGGGTTATCTCGCGCACCCGTCCGAAATCAATCGCGGGCCCTGGTCCTCAACGCAATCTTATCTAAAGTCTTGTGTGGAGCGTGAGATAGCCGGGGTCGAGCAGGAAAGCGAGGGCAAATCTGCCCCGCATCGGCTGCACCTTGATCCGGACGAGATCCGATCCTCCAGACACCATCACCTCGATGCGGTTCCCGACGATCGCAGTGATGACTCTGACGAATGGGATGCGCAAGAGAGTGAGGAAGAATGGGAAGGTCCTGGGGATTGCATGTACCGCGATTATCGCCGCATGCAACGGGGTACCTTTTTGATTGCACACATCAAGCAGCGCGAACAATGCGTGCGCAAGGAGATGAGTCGTTGGATGCGCATCATGGATCGGTTAGGCTCTCATGCGGACAACTTGGGTCCTGAAGAGTTTGGACTTGATTGTCATGATTTAAACCTGGAGAACGTATTCGTAGACGAGCACGATCATATGAAAATCGTATGTTAAACCACATTCATTTTGACACTGTAACTCACCGTCACCTTTTCCTTTTTCGTTCAGACGTGCATCGTCGACTGGGAATCGACCACCACGCGGCCGCTGTGGGCTTGTGCTCACCTTCCGGCGTTTGTTCAGACGAGTCCGTTTACATCTAACCTATTCCGAGAGGTCGTCGCATCCATTGCCCTATCTAAATCGTCGAAAAACGCATCCCAAGCCAATCTCGCTGCGGCTGCCAAGGAATGGCTTCACTATGAAGCTATCGGCTCCCGACTCCGCATCGCGCATCGCTGTGTGGAGTGGGACGGATGGGAGGAAGCGCTAGTTGATAGCATCCTCGGACCGGAGGAACACGAGGAAGAGTGGTTCAAGGACATCGAGTCAACCATGGAAGGTTCTGAAGTGCCGAGCGCACCGTCGTACAATGGCAAGGGATGGGTGGAGGACGATGCAAGTGGAGCGTCTGAGCCGTCCTTGTCTGCGATCCGGGTAGCGGCACGCAAGAACCAGAAACAGGCGGGCCAGTTGCCGTTGAAGAAGGAGAGGGAGAAGGAGCAGACATTGACCACGACGGGGGATATCTGTGGCGGACGGGGTGGGGAGCTTGGACGGCGGTTGGAAGCATGGTTGAGTGTGGATGGGAATGGAAGGCGGCGTAGTGGGTCCATCCAGGAGTGTGATGTCGAGGCAGAGTGATGGTTGCTGCATGTGACCGATTGCTTTAGGGGAATGCTCTTATCTTATGGTTTGTGGGTTCGTCGCCACGGTTGAGACTTGGAGACGACCTCGGTAATGATTGCATGGCAAGTCTGTTTCGGACGCGATCGCAGATGCACATGGTATATAATTTTTGCATGTTATCACATACGTCGTTTTCAAAGGGACCCTTTTATTTAACTGAATGATTGTTGTCTCTTATCGAGTCGTGTTAAATGCTCCCACCTTGAATCGATTCGAGGACCAGGGTAATACTGAACTGACTACATTTTCGTACAATGATCACACATCTCCGACTGTTGCTTGATCGTGCAATGTCGAACGTTGGGCAGAGCTGTCTTTGACACCTGTTTATAATTCTCATGTTGGCTCTGATTATGCAGGTAAGTGTACTTTGTTTCTTTCTGGGTTCATATGTATATATCGAAGATGTACCAAGTATCGCGCCCTATTGCCCTCCTTAAGAGATCCATGTCTAGGATCAGCCCAGAGCTGCCCACAGGCTGCCTGGGCTGGGGCTGGTGCTGTGGGGGAACCTTGGCAGGCATGTGGGCGGGTTGGGTAGAGGAGGCATGAGATGTCTGGGCCTCAGTGATATTTGCAGAGCGGGTGCGAGGCAGGTGTGCAGGATGAGGAGCAGGCGAGGTGTGCAACATGGATGATGCACCAGAGCGAGTGCGGGATGAAGTAGCAGATGTGGTAGTGATGGCCACCACATCTGATATGCTAGGTGCCTCCTGCTGCCTAGAAGGGCCAGCAATAGCTGTAGAGGGATTAGAGACATTGGATGTGAGGGCCATTGGTGCTCACCATTTGTTAGCACCACAGAAGACATGGTAGCATCTGAGGATATGATGTCTATATCAGATATATCCATTTTTACAATAAAAATGTCACTTACTGTACCACTGGTAGTTTTTGCAGTCCCTACCTTGACCACCTTTCGACCCTTTCCTTTCTTCGGCTTTCCAGCTTTTTTATGTATTGAATAAGAGGAGGGAAGAGGAGAATAATGAAAGGACATACATTGTGATACAACTCCAAAGTAGGCCTCTACTCGAGAAGCCAAAGCCTTCCAATCCTGATTACTGACATTCTTGATCTGAAAATCATAGCTCAATCCAGACCACAGTGGATCCTCCTCATCCCTTCTTGCATAATATGCATTCCAATCTATATTGGGGTGAGTAGAATATGGGCACCATCACTACTGCTATTGTGTGACTCACCAATGATATTGATATCCTGACATTCCAGGACTATGTCAGTATTGGTCCTCCTCCACTCATCCACGACATCATATTCATGGCGGCCAACATGAAACTCGACGGCAAGGTAAAGGTCGAATAGACGAGATCGATAATCAGCATTGCCGACATTCTTCCTCACTGTTGTCAAGAGTCCCTCGACGATCCCATCCATATATAGAATATACCTGCGCATCAGGGTGCAGATATCAGGTGGGATCTTTATACCTTTTGGGTTGTCCTGCAGATGCATGAACACATGGTGTCGCCAGATGAAGCGACGTAGATGAGCATGATAAGACGATGGCACAGTAATGGGCTTCTCCAGTTCTGTGGTCATCTTCCACTCGTACACTTTCACCTTGAAAAAATTTCCCTTTATGGTGGCAGCAGGGATATAACGGATGGCAAGTATACAACACAATTCATTTGTGTCTGGGGCCGATTGCGGGAAAAAGACTTCAGTCATGGTGAAGACAGATGATAGTAAAGGAATAGAAGTGGTTGATTAATTTTTTCGTGTGGCGGAACACGCCTGGTCGGTGGCATCGGGGTGGTGCGGGCGTAGCGGCTTGGCGACGGCACGTGGTTGAATGGGGTGTCCCTCTGTGCTGCTCGTGCAAGAGACTTGAAGGGCGCACGCCGCGCCATGATCGTCGTGGTCTCTTAGAATGAGAACACGGTGGCTATGGCGCGCCGCTCCCTCTACGCTCGTTTTCCCCCCTCAGCTCGACCTCGTCCCCCGCTCGGGACCCACTCTGGCGAGTCTACCACTAGTACCACTTACCCCAGTGCCGTCAGACTGACGCGACGAGCCAAAACCAAACCGACTCCACCCTCCTTCCCAATAGACGGCTGTCCCTTCCACCCTCTCGATCCTCCGAGTCCTTCAGTGACCCAAAACAGCTCGAAGGAACCTGAACCCGTGCGTGTGCTTGATGACGACGGCAATGCATGTGGGTACGCCACCAACCGTCAGCCGCCGATCGAAGTGGCCAGTACCGGTAAGCCGGGCATGCGCTCGACACGCCCACAGGTCTCGATCATCTCGACTCTACCTGACCTGCCTCCCTCTCTCCCCTCACTGTATGGACCTTCTCGACGTCCTTCCGAACCCAGCACATGGCGTCCTCCGGGCTGAATTGGGAAAGGAAGTGAGGTCATTATTTGTTCGAGACGCCGTCGTATTCGTCTGTGTTGCGTCGAATGGGGGTGGGTCCGGGGTAAAAACAGTCCTGTCCTCCGGGCTCCTCGTGCTGCAGCCTCCACCCCTTGACGTGAGCCTCTAGCGTCCAAGAATCGGATGAACACCCCCACACACATTTCCGACTGTTGGCAAAACGTCGTGCAATGCAGACGTCAGGCGGTGCCATGCGGAGCCGTCTTTTGCGGCCATACGGTATCTTTGAGACGGGTGCGAAAGTACAGAATTAAAGATCACTCACGCGCTAGATGGAATGTTGCAAATATGATATGGTCTATAAAACAGGTATGCACAGGATGTCGACGGGCTAGATGGGATGCGACAGGGGGATACGGTCTGTAAGACAGGCGTGACAGCAGGGGGTTGCTGCGACCATTCGGTCTGTGAGGCGGGTGTGAGAGCACGGAGTCGACGATCGCTCGCTTCCTGGACGCGACATGACAAAGACTATACGACTCATGAGACAGATGGAAAAGTACAGAGGTAATGTTTGTTCACAGGCTAGACAGGTTGCGAAAAAGATGGTGCAATCCGTCAAACGGATGGGAAAGTAGGGCATTGATGAACACTCACTTTCTGTATGGGATACGACGAGGACAATACAAGATGTGGGGGAAGTGTGGAAGCACAGAGTTGACGATCACTAGTAGGCTAGGTGGGATGCGAGGAGATACGGTCTTTGAGACGGGTGTGGAAGCTGGAACTCGACAAAGACGATACGGCTTGTGAGACCGGTGTGAAAACAGAGTCGACGCCAGTCACTCCCTACATGGGATGCGGTAAGGACGATACGCCTGTGAGACGGGCGTGACAATAGGAACTCGATGAGGACTCACGATCTAGATGGGATGGGACAAAGATGATACAACCTATGATGCAAGTGTGAAGAAATGGAATCAACGATCGCTCACTACCCAGGTTGACGAGTACCAACGTCCTGAGTAGGGCAAAACAAGTACGAGACGATCTGAGACGGGTGGAAAAATACGAAATTCATGATCACTCACAAGCTGATTGGACAGAACGTAACAAAGACAACATGGTCAGTGAGACGAGTGGGAAAGTGTGGGGTCAACGTTCACTCACACTGTAACATGAACAGTACGGTAAGTAAGGCAGCTATGAACCCACGGAGTCGAAGATCACTCACTTCCTGGACGCGATGTGACTAAGATGATATGATTCGTGAGACGGGTGCGAAAGCACGGAGTTGACGCTTGCTCGCTCGCTAGATGGGATGCGACAAGGACTGTATGGTCTGTGGGACCGGCGTGAAAACAGTGTTGAGAGTCACTCACGGAGTAAATGGGACACGATAGCGTGAAAATAGCTGAGGATCACGGTATGAACTCGACGACTACGCACGAGCTAGATGGAACGGCGACCATAATGTCTCTACCTGTAGACAAAGAAAGGGGAGAAGACGGTCGAGAGTGTGTCGTCGTGGAGTATTCTTTTGGAAAATCGCAGAATGCCCGATTAGGACTCGACATTCTTCCAACGATTCATGTAGAACACAAACACGTTTCCTGACGTCCAACCCGGATGACTCTAAAATCTTCGTTTCCTTGTTCAACATCCAATACTTCTGAGGTCCAAAATAGCAAGCTGTCATGCTGGGTAAGGTCAGGCATAGACCCAATTCATTCTTCCTCTTAGTTTTTGGAGTGTGCGGGTGAGCCACTCAAGACAGCGTATGTCGTCTCCACTCTTATATATATAATTTTAGGCTGCCTTGGTGGACCCTAGTCTCACTTTCACCGCCGTAGCGGCCCTGTTCCAGTTGGACGCTCGGTCGTTTAGTTGCCCTCTTATTTCTGTGAATCGTCGTCGACATCATCTAGGTCATGGGTCCGATCTTTGGCGAAGATGCTGAGAAGAGTGCCAACACCGCTGACAAACTTGGGTTGAGCTCTTTCCAACAGAGTTCTTGAAGGAGAAGATTGGATCCATGGCTGCCGTTTACAAGACAGTGGGAATGCCCGGCCAGATGAGAAGGTTATCCATCACTTGCATGGCATGTTCGACATGGGTGTGTAGTTGTGGCGTCTGACTGATTCTTCCAGGTGGTTACGTCGCGAGTACCACCGAATTGTTGGGTACCCCCTCTTTCTATTCGGTTCGGATGGGATTTGCAAGCCCTAGCGGCATTGCCAGGACCGGTTTCTGCTGATTATGTCAAAGGATGTACTGGCGTGCTTGAGCAGGCATTCTGCTTGAAATTAATCTTCAAACCTTTTTCCTGTCGCGCTCCTCGATGCACTCGCTGGGTATAGGTGCTTGATTGAAACACTCGGTTCAAGGTCACCAACAGCGCGTTTGGCAGCAGCGCTGGGACCCACCTAACCTTTACGGCTTGTCCTTATCACTCGAGAAGTAATTCCCACTGTTCCCCCCCTCCAGGTGCAGTCATCTTGCTTTCGTCAACCGCTGACTGGGCATGTATGCATGATGCGCGCCCGGGCTCCTCTATAACACGTAACGCACGCTCCGATATCGTCCAGCTAATTCCCCAACGTGGTTCGATGTCAATTAACCCAACCTAGGTGATGGTCCAATTGATGTACCTGTGCGCGTAACCCTACAAAAGCATGCCAGTGCACATGAACGGACAACAGCAGAAGCCGCGCCAGTGATACGCATGGCCTGGAGTGGGGTCAGGGCATGTTCGGTGGCAGCGACTTGGGCAAGGAAAAGCGAGGTTATCATGGGAGTGCCCCTGTCGATATTCACCATCTCGATGGCTTCTGTTTTCTCTATCAAGTGTTGCATTCCCATTGCCATCGTGGACCAAGGAGAAGAGAGACGCGGGGAATATGGGGTGACTTATTTGAAACTTATATACGTCCTGGAGCGATTACGGGGGACCAAGCAATCTATGGTCCGCCTCGCTTGAAGTGAGGCTTGGAAGGGAACGTCCTAGTGTGCAGCTCAAGATAACATTGTCAGCGATCTGTCCTACGCTGTGGAACAGCTGCCCTTTTACCAGCCTTACATTTCATGTCCATCGGATTCCATACATCATCAATTCCGACTGTCCCGGTATAAAGTTACCAAGTGCGCAAGATTCAAAACATTACCATCAGATCCATGAATACTTGTCCATCCGGAAGCGAAAAAAAAAGTCCGCGATAAGTGTCCAAGTGTCGACCTCTAGGTCTACGGTGCATCGCGCTCTCATAATAGTACCACTGGCCGTCAAATGCTCCACATCAAAAGCTGCATTCCTAAGAGTAGCCACAACACCGACGTCAGTGACACCATCAACTTATTTCGTACCCCGACACCCCCAGACGAAGTCGTTGGAACTCCAGTCGGCGGGTGACTTGACGACGACGCACTCTGCGAGCTGGCGGCAATAGTGCTTGTAGCACTAGGCACAGCGTCAACGGTCGTATACGTACGAACATAATTGATGTCAAAGTAGGCTTCGTCATATCGCGGACTTCCTGGGCCCACAACGCAATCATTGTACTTCCGGCACGATGGTAGTCAATACTACGCGCCATCCATTCTGACGTATAAGTACACTCACGCATATTCCCGTGGGGCCCTCGTTGGCACACTGAGAGTCATATATCGGCGGCACACCAGCCCTGAAAAAAAATAATAATAATCAGGAAACTATGTTTTATCACGCATGTAAGCGCTTCACCAGTCACCACACAGACCAATATCCAACACAAGGCTTTGTGGCGTAAAGAATTCGGAGATATTGCACGTGTTGGACAAGAAGGCAGCATGCGGGGTTCCCCACAAAGATGTATTCATCGAAGAAGTGGAAGTCGCTTGAGAGATAAAGGAAGGTATATTTGGTCGCTGATCTGTTCGTCAGCGAGAATCACACACTGATAAGAGGAGAAAAGGATCGCACGCTCCAGAACCACATACTGACGTGACACTAAGCCATTAGCACCGGCTCAAACAGCAGACGCCATACGTACAAGATCCCCGAAACATCAAACTGTGTGGCAAAGACACCACCACCTGCTGCGGCGAAGCCGGTGTAGTAACTATTCGGTGATGTCTCTCCCACAGTACATCCCGAACCTTGAGAGCAATCGGTTGACCCTGTCGAACCCAGTTGATCCGTGTTGCCACTGTGGTGACACCCCACCGTAGTATGAATTGCCATCTGATTGTTGGTGTTCAAATTTATACCCTCTATAATGTCAATCTCGCCACCGTTGGGCCAGTTGTACCCTAACGCCTACGTCACCACCGAACGTTGCACCTGACAGGCCAGAGGCTACATACCGAAGCTCCAAAACGCCGGCCAGAGCTAATCAGATACATACATGACCATTGTTCAACGTTCAGAGGTAAAACACTGCATCATGGACTTACGGAGCATCCGTATGGTATGTGATTTAGGTCGATCATCCACAAACTACCCAAGTCGTATACGTCTGTGGTCGTTATGCGAACCTAGCACAACTGCATCAGCCTTACCTTACCTTCCAAAAGAGAAACAGGCCGTCCTTACTGAATTCCGCATCTGGCCAAAAGGGACATTGGTAACATTATCTACTTTGATGATGACGTGATTGTCGCTATTCACGTAGGCCAGGTTCTGACTGGACGCCACTTCCTGACTCACCCAAGTGACATTGCCTTTGATTTTGAGGACGATCGAAAGTGACTAGGCATACAAATGACTACGTACCCAAAGTCAAATTGTCCCAGCTGCCATAGAAATTCCAACCTTCGAAGAAGGTCGACCCCGCATATTCGCGAATGATACTGTAGGCCGTCACATACGATGCAATCAAAAGCGTACCAAGAATCGACGAGCCTTGCATCTCTTAACAAGCGAAGTGATGTAAATGCAGAAAGGGGAAGAAAGGATGACATCTCTCACCTATGGATTCATTTAAGAAATCCAGGTAAGGTGACAGCACGTGTCAAGATTTATTTACAGAGCAGAGACCGTGACAACCGCGAGAGGACAATCGGAACATGTACCGAAAGGTGAATGATGCATGAGTATGAAATAGCTGTTGACGGGTCATGAACACGGTAATGGTGCCCATCCAGGAGAACCAGTTGAGACCATCTAACCATGAGGGTTATGGGCCTCTTCCAAAGTAAAGAAGCAGCTGTAGACAGTGGTGGTCGTGTGAAACCTTGTTGCACAACAGAGCGAGATCACCTGTCAACGGCGTTTGCAGACCGCTCAGTCGGGCGCGTGACATCTTCGGGTCATGCCGGAGTTTGAAATATTTTTAAAAGCAAAAATCGCAGCAAGGAATCTGGTACATTTCACCACAACTGCAGGAATAGTAGCTGCTTCTCTGATCAATTCCTTCATGACCCAGCCTCGTGCGAGTCCAACTGCTTGCCTGGCCAACCGGAGCCAGATAATCACACAAATATGGCTCTAGCTAAGGATAATGATAATTGAAGAATGTGAAAAATGATCAAAAGGGAAGAAGCCTTCACTGCAAAAAGTAAAATCACTGATATATAGTATGATTGATTATGTAAGCATGACATATGCCACATACCAGTTATAATATTTCAACATAGATTGTACTATTTTAATTAATTAATTCTATTATTGAAAATATATTCTTGATTTTAAAAAGATAGTAATTATAACTAATGTCTAGGCTATTATTAGCTTAATTTCTATAGACAACTAATGGGGCATTATTGAATAAGCATCAGCAACAGCTGTAAAAAGCTTTATAAAATATTAAATTCTTAAAGATTATACAATCAAAAATATTGAAGATAAAATTGGTGAGACAGATAAATAAAGAAATATACTAAATTAATAAAACAGTTATTTTAAAATAACATTGACAATAGTATCATTGGGTTTTGCATTTGATATTGTTTTAAAATTATTATTATTCATATAATTCAACCAATAGTGTACTACAATGAGATGCTAAAAAATATGCTAAAAGTAAAAGCTAAAAATAAGTATTTAATAGCTGTCATTGATAAAACTATTGAATAGTAAGTACTCAGTGGTTAGTAAACCAGCTATATCTACATATTGAATAGTAAGTACTATAGGTAGTCAGTACTAGTATATATATATTAAAGTCCATACTCACCTCAGTGGTTGGTAAACCAGCTGAGATGTAATTACCATACAAAAATCTCAAGTACCAGTGATTATGTAATATATGACATACACCACACCTACTAGTTGTCCATTCATTAAATTTTATCTTAATAATTACTAAGAGTATTCTATAATTTGCACAAGTATAAGTGTTCTTTCACTAAATCATATAAAATTTGAGTTTATTATAGTTAACTCTCTTATAATTCATATCCCTTTGATAGCCACTAGTGGCTAAAATATCAGCTCAAAAATACATGGCTTATAAGAAATAAATGTAGACTACTACAAAATTTAATGCTAGTTTAAAACAAAAAATGTATTAAGATATTGATTAAGATATTGATATACATTGTATATAGTAACTTTATAGATTATTACAATACTCTAGTCTAACATAATATGTAAACTGCAATTATTTATGGAAATTTTATTTAGCACTAGTAATGAAAAATATAGCACTAATTCATGACTACCATATGACTTTTAATTCATATGATTTGGCCCAATAATTGTAAAGATATATTGACTTTTGTTGTTGCAACAGTTTACTGTACTATCTTTCTCTCCAGCAAAGCTTGGTGTGATTTTTCCATGTGGTTGCAGTGTGCTTTGTGCACTATGTTGGGCTAAACATTGCAATGGTTTTTGAGGTCACTGTATGTATATATTGTGTACCCAGGGGTTGATCCATTATGGGTAGGTACCCATATACCCATGGGTTGGGTAGGGGTTGGCACCATGAGACCCATGGGTTTACCCATGCTGATCTCTGGCAGTGGATAAGCAAAGTGCAGCCAGATTTCAAAATAAAATGGAGTGAAATAGAAATAAGTGCAATGGAATAGGAATAAAATGTGGTGGAATAAATGTGCTAATCTAATGCCATAATTGTGTTGCACCCAAGTTGTGTCCAGTGTGTTCATGCTCACAATTATTTTATGAATACATTTTTCTGTGATTTGAAATTTGGAAATTCGACATTGTGTAATTGGCTCAACATCACGTGCCCGCGCAGCAGACCGTCTATCGACGGCTTACCCCATAGACCGGTCCCAGACTGCAATTGACGCGCCAACGTCCGGGTTTCCGTATTTTTCAGAGAGCGGCACATTTGTGCTCGATAGAACTTTCCCCCACTTTTGTGGGTTGGGGAATTTCAGCCGACTAATCTATCCTGACGCTACGCTGCCGAATCTCTCAAACCTACTCTCCTGACCAAGGCGCTCACGTATCACACATATACCCTTGCAACAGTATTCGACGTAAGCCGAGTATGAATGAGGAGTTTTGGAAGCCGCCGATCACGCCGGAGGAGGACGCGCAAACGTCACGCACGTTCACAATCGCGAGGCGGAATAGCACTGCAAGTACAACCTCATCATTCAAAGCACCGTCTATCGTTAGCGTCGCATTCACAGAGCCCCTCGATGCGCTGTCCAGCAACGACGGCCGGGAACGACGGAGCATTCATTCCACGGATCAAGAATGGACCAGCTTGGACCGAGCTAGGGAAAGGGATAGAGAGCGTGAAAGATCTGGGTACGTGTACGCCGACGACCGTTCTGTGCATAGTGGCAACCAGAGGCTTGAGGACTGCCTTGGATTTTCCCTCTTCTCGGCCACCTCTCCAGGTTCCGCGACCTACCCCCAGCCTGGGGACAGCTCTCGCGTTCATGTCCCCCCTCCATCCGCAAGCCGACCCATTGTCAACAAGAGGTCATTCACGACCGAGGATGCGTTCCCGCCACAGCCCGGTCCCAGCTCCAGGAACTGGAATATGGTATCTCGCTACCCATACGAGACTCGTTGGGAAGGTTCGTCGCGTTCTTCCCAGAGCCCCGAAGAGGTAGGACAGAGTTGGCAGTCCCCGCAATTCCAAGGGCGGTTCTCCTCGCAAGACATGCGATTACACTACTTTCAACAGGAGGGGGGTTACTATGGGTCTCGCCGTGTCCATCCACACCGCGAGGACTTTGAGGAAGATGGATCGGACGATGGATTTGATAACAGGAGCTGGCGAACTCGAGATCATAATGAACGGCGTATACAAGATATCGAGGAGGAGTTGCGGAAGCGGGAGGAGGCTGCAAATAGGCGTGAGGAGGAACTGGCAAGGAAAGCCGAAGAACTTAAACGTGAGGCTGAGCTCAGGAAGAAGAAGGTCGAAGAGCTGAGGTGCAAGGAGGAAACTCGGAGACCAGAGGAAGAGATAAGGCAAAAAGAAGACGACGAGGCTGGGCGCAAGGCAGAACTACAGAGAAATGAAGAGGAAGCCAATCGAAAAGAGAGGGAGGCTGCGATGAAGGAGGAAGAGGCTAGGAAAAAAGAACAAGAGGCAAAGAAGAAAGAACGAGAGGCTCTGCTCAAGGAAGAGGAGGCTAAGCGGAGGGAGAAAGAGATCAAGTGCAAGGAGTTGGAGGCGAGACGAAGGGAGGAAGAGCTGAAGAGGAAGGAGCAGGAGGTGAAATCGAGGGAAATGATGGCCAGACGAAAGGAAGAGGAAGCCAGACGAAAGGAGGAGGAAGCCAGACGGAAAGAAGAGGAAGCCAGGCGAAAGGAGGAGGAGGTTAAGATGATGGAAGAAGACGCAAGACGCAAAGAGTATGATGTGAAGCGGAAACAGGAAGAAGCAGTGCGAAAGGAGGAAGAGGCGCGGCGCAAAACAGAGGAAACCATTCTCGAAGCGGAAGAAACGCAGAAGAAAGAGAAGGAATTGCACAAACGAGAGGAAGAACTTAGGCGCAAGGAAGAAGACCTTAATCGCAGAGAGGCAGAAATGCGTCGCAGGGAGGACGACAAATTGCAAGAAGAGTTTCGGAGACGAGAGGACGAAATACGTCGTCAGAGGGCCGAAGACAGAAAGAAGCAGAAGGTCTGGGAGACCTGGCCTCCGGAGACGTTTCGACCTACGCCCTCTTCTCAGACACCTAATTCTTCGGGCAACTGGCCGGTCCCCAATCATAATGAACGTAGCACACCCAAATTGCAAGAAGAGTTTCGGAGACGAGAGGACGAAATACGTCGTCAGAGGGCCGAAGACAGAAAGAAGCAGAAGGTCTGGGAGACCTGGCCTCCGGAGACGTTTCGACCTACGCCCTCTCCTCAGACACCTAATTCTTCGGGCACCTGGCCGGTCCCCAACCATAATGAACGTAGCACACCCACCGCAGCGAGCCCACCCACTGATCGAGTCAGTACGAGTGCTTCCGGTCGTGGCAATCCTATCAATGACTGGTCATCGACTTTCACGCGACCTACTTTCAGCACCAACACCCAGTCGTCGAGTACTCCCAAACCAACAGGATCGGCGACTCCGACACCGAAGCCCTCGACTAGTAGCACTCCAAACCCATCGCTCACGGAAGCTGAGTTCCACCGACGGCAGGCTGAGCAGGCTCAACAACGCGAGGAGCAATTTAGACGCGAGCAAGCGAGGTTAGCCATGCAAGAACACGAAAGGCAGGGAAAGGCGGGAAAGACGATGTCCAAGGAGGAAGTCACGAGGCTATTCGAAGCTCACCGCAACCAATGGGACAAGATTCAAACCTTGGGATCGCTGATATGGGAAGACCTTCCCTGGCCTATGTTCAAGCGACCAAAAGGTCCTGATGGCCTGGCCTCGCATGCCATCACCGCATATATGCTGTCACCGATCCACCCTCAGGACAGAGCCACGAAGAAGCGTATCAAGGACAACATTCGGAGATGGCATCATGACCGGTTCAATTCTCAGCTACTTCCAAAAGTCAAGGAGAGCGAAAGGGAACGAATCTCCGAAGGTGCTGCATCGGTGGCGAGGGTACTCTACCACCTCTTGCGCACGCACGAGCAAGACAATTTCTGACGCGGAAAGGAGTGAGTGTCTGATATGTACAGATTGTAGGACAGTCAGACTTACCTCCGTCGGTCGAATGTAGCTAAGCCATCATACACCACGATACCCATATCAATCCTCATCTGTATATGCATACTTCAGTAACCAAGACACGCAGCCTACCATTATGCGTGAGGAATATTGTACTATACATGGGCGTCGTTGTAGCGTTCTTCAAAGTTTCATGTACGCGGGTGCTTTGTTGTCGCTTGCCTGGCCCTGAATAACACATATCTTTGAAAAACTTGGCGAAGGTGAGTGTGTGCGAGTCAAAGGGAAAACCCAGATAGTCATAAGGTTCGGACGCCGACGACCCAGCGTACACTTGACAACGAAGGAACACCATTTCTTTCCATCAACGACCACACCTCCTTTCCAATCCGCTATGACATAGACTCCAGTTGCATCAGCACGCTGTCTTACTAGACACTTCCCCAAAAACCCTACTTGGATGAGGCATTGTACAAACACTAGTTATACTGATCTCGTGTATAGTTACTCTACCAGCCGCGCGCCTCCGTTCCTAGACCTTCCGAACCCTCACAGATCAATGACTAGAACACTGATATCTAGTAGCCAAAATGTTTAATTAGTGACATAGCAACACTGATAAATGTCTTTATCAATGATTTCACTTCCTTCGGTGCATGATCTACATCAACCCACAGGTTCAAGTTCTGCCCTATCGCGCAAGTCCATCACAGACCTCCATCATTGTCGAAATAACACCCGGGGACAATTGACATTACACGAAGCATATATGTATATGTACCACTACCATCCAAAGTACAATCCCAGACCATGGACTAGAAAACGGAACGAGAACACCAGTAACAACACACACGATGAATTGACAGCGAGTTCCACTATCCCAATGCAAGGAGTAAAAGGATAGGAAAGAACATAAAGAAAAGGCGCCAGACCTGTCTGCATAGTTGTTTGATCCATCCACGCTACATTCAACCTGGATGTGCGCATATGACATGGACAATCGCCCTGGCATGCACGCATGCCGCAAGATGGTTCCCATCGTCAACAAATCGTACAACCCGTACAACAACCCGCTCGCCTTGCCTCGACTTCTGTCGCAGGCTCGACATCCCTCCCACCGCCAATAACGACACTCACCGTTGAGAGCCGCCTGCCGATGGCGACGCTCAACCGTCTCTTTTTGCTCAACGAGGGGTCGTGCGAGGGGTGTGCATAGGGACGGATGGAAAGGTGGACGATCGTTGGGGAGATATTGGGTGCGGAGGGAAATGTGGTTGGGAATCCGATGCCTGTAGAGCGTCGATCAGCATATGGGGTGAGAAGAACATGCCATAAAGGATCATCATCATCGTTGACCTCCTGATGTCGAAAATCCGAGATCGACAACGGAGGCGGAAGAGGTAGGGAAAGCGAATACAGACACGTACGAAGCAACGTATCATCGTCCTGCAATATCTTTCCCAGATACAATATTCGGAGATAGGATGGCGCAGGTGGTCGTTCGTCTTGCCAATCTAGACACAGGTGGAGCAGTGGACCGGGCCGAACGCAGTGATTCGAAAGAGATATTAGGACAACACGACTGATGATCACGCGGTGGGAGCGGAAATGATGACGAACCTGCACCACGCGCTGGCCATGCATTCCATACGAGCTCCTTGACCCGCCCAACTGTTATTTCTGGATCAAAGGATTGGGTCTTGCGAAGTCCGGAGACGAGAAGGAATGTCAGCGATATTTGTGGAGTTTGTGGAATGACGACTTCGGTGGGGATAGTCTGTGCGCCATTTGTTGGCGCATCCAACGACGGTGTCGTTGCCATCGTCGAAGTGTTCATGGTCACTACAGGGAGGATTGTGACCCCATCAGCAGTAGCAGCAGTAAGCACAGGGACATCCTGTACGGCAAAAGCAGTGGGGAGGGGTGGCAGTGGGGGATACTCCGGCACAGGTAACGAATCCACATCGACCCTTGTGTAGGACGTCCGCGCACTGGCGGACGTGTAGGAAGCAAAGCTGGAAATGGGAGGATCGGTTGGTGAATTATGTGCTGTCGAGGGGCGGTCGGAGGGGCGTGGTGCGGGGCATGAGAGGGACTGAAGCGAACCACTGCCTTGAGATGTGAAGGGCCTGACGATGGTGTCTGCAAAAGGCGGATTAGTAGATGGTTTTGGCGTCGGGAGTGTCAGTGGCCGGGGATGGCTGGTTGGTGCAACCGCATCAGGGAGATCGATGGTCATGGCGGACGGGGTGGTGGGAGCGAACAAAAACTGAGCGTAACGTGACAACGCCTGAGGCAATACGACACAGCGAGGGAAGAGATAAATTAACGACAGAAACACGGCCACGCGCGAGCCAGCGATTTCAGAGATCGACGCTGGAAATGCTGTGGAAACCCAAAATCGACCGTTGTGCGAGTTGACCAGTGCTAATTGATCCGTGGGGTGGGACAAACCCCGAATGGGAGTCGATAACAAACCTTGAAGTAGTACTTATACAATGAACGAGGAGCTTGACGTCGGCTAGAATGTTCAATACACTTCCGCGGACCCCGAGAATTAGATTCGCTTGTCAATTAACCGTCGGTTTGTCGCCATTCAGTTTACTCCTAAATCACCCTGAGCTACTACGATATGCCATGCACCCAGGTCAAGATTCACATCGCTGACCATGCTGCGTTGTTGACGTACAGCTATACGAAGTTTGACAAGCTTAGTAGGAGAAAGCGGAAGACCCCTATCCCATACTTTCCTTGTCCATGTCGTCACTCATATCAAAAGTCACCCTCTGTTAACCCAGCCCTGGATGCGACATTTCTCACGGAGCCGTCGCTTGGGGTTGCTCCGTTGACATGACATGTCATCCGTCGACATGCCGCTTGCAACATTTCGGATCCGTTCGTTTCCGTGATCCATTCGTTGTCCACAAGCAAACCTCGGACGGTATGGCCCTTGATTTACACTTGTTACGATGCTCCGTGGTAAGTCATGACGCTCCTCCAACCTCCCGACTAAGAATGAAGTCGTTCTGGCCCACCCCCAGACTTGGGACTCGACTTGACCGTCACTCATACGATTGACCCGTCGTCCTCGGCGAGGCTTGTTATCCGGAGGCCACGGTACTATTCCCTACGCTTTATTCGCCAGCAGCCCACAGCTGCTGTATGCCTTTTGCTGTACGTCTTCGGGTTTGAAACCTAGTCCTGACGCGCGATCCAAGTTCCATGCACACTGACAGGCGGCGAACCCCCTGACATGTCACATCTCGGTGCCGTCAATGACGCCGACGCCAGACGATCAGGCTCACGGGGGTGACTTGCTGTTTGCGACAAGGGACAACGAGCACGGATACGGTGACGATATGTACACAGCATCAAGCTAGACGTCCAACCGTAGAATATGATATGCATCATTGCGTCCATGGATGACAGTCCCCCCCATCCCAGTAGGAAACTTGCTTCGCATCGCCGACAACCACCACGTCTTTTTGCATCCACGCCCCATCATACACCTTCTCTATCCACCACTTGAGGACGGGATGTCTCAAGATCCATTTGAAATACTTGTAAAACCTTTCACATAGCAAAAACGTTCCGAGTCAGTTTCCGAGAGAAAACACGAGAGTTCGGCGCCACACCCAATAATAGTGGACGGGAAGAATGCAGAGAAAATGTCACACGCACCGCCAGTCATATGCAACGATTACCCGTGGGTTAACCAAGATCCGCTGCATATTGAACACGCGTCGAAAATCGTATGGTAGCAAGAATGATTCCGAAGAGAAGCACTCTCCCGACACAGATGCACGGAACCGGACTGGAGGTGCCAACGCAGGATTCGGACCGCGTAATGACGGATCGTGCGCAGCTGGGTGCGTAGCGGGGAGACCGAATGGTAATGGATCGGTTGAGAGAGTACGATTAGATCGCAGATGGATGGGAAGCACCGGGTCGGCCTTGAACACAACGATACCGTTCCAACACGTGAACACTGGGACCGGAGACTCGGTTTGCATCGCTTCATAGTCTTCAATGTCAAAGAAATACGGCCATCTGACAGTCAAGTAAATTTCCATTTTCGCACGGGGAAGAGAGCTAAGAGTACATACATGGTACTGGCAAGTCTTCCTCGCTTATCACGTAGAACCCACAAATCGTATAACCTTGGCGCAAAACGTCAACACATACAACGGCACGGCATATTTTCATGTTTACCCAAATCTACTGAAATCCATTCCGCACGCCATGTCATACTCTCCGTCGGCCGTATTGATGAGTTCGACAATCGTTTCCGGCTCGATGTAAATATCATTCGAGAAAACTACCTTGTCATACCCTCCCATCTCCACTAGGGGTTCGAGTGCGCGATTTCGGAGAGCTGAAAGGAAGTGGATGCGATCAACTTCGCTCATATTGTCTGGTTTCGTGATAGCTCTGTCTTGTGTCAATATACGCCTCGATACATGCATGGCATTCAATCTGTCATCGAGCTGTTTGAGAAGTGCTGGCGATCGGTCCTTGCTGCCGCTCTCAAGAACGGAGACAAAGACATTGTCTTCTCCGAGGTAATGAATAGCTTTGATTAGGCTGTCGGTCCAATAGGGAATAACAGGTTCGTTATTGTAAAACATTGCAGCAAAAAATATCTTCTCTGTGGGTCGGTTAGTGAAACGCGAACATAGTCTCGGCGGTGTTTACCTTGGTTTGCATATCCAACTCTATTAGGATGTGCGGTGGCATTCTTGATCAGCGGGAGGTACCGCAAGTCCCCTGGATGTTGATACTGGAGTCCGACCCAGAGGCTTATACACAATATTGCAAGCCAAAACATAAACTCTGATGAAACGACGTTGCAGAGTGGCTGACGTTGGAAAAGCGGGTGAAGACTCGACGACCTCGCATTGCCTTCGATCTCCGTCGAATCACATTCTTCATCGTTCCTTGTGCTTGATGACTCCTCCAGTGAGCCCGAATAAGTCCTTGGTAGCATGATATATCCTTGCGACGCGTTCGATCGTGAGCTGGATCTGCGTCGCCAACGCTGGGAGGCAAGCACCATGAACCATAAGAGCTGAAGCAACGAGAATGCAGGCACTGCACACAACAACAGAAATAAAAGGCGCCAACTCCACGGAAAGGCAGGCTTCCAGACGAACCCGTATACCCCAAAGTACCAATTGGTAAGCGTGTATTCCGCGACGCTATAGAGGATGCAGGATACGACCAGCAATACCATGCGAGGAAACGGGACAACTCTCGACCACCGGCAGAAGACGAGCCAGGTGTTAAATAAATGGTGTTGCGTGACCGAGACCGGACTAAACATCGATGGAGGAGGTGAAGGGCAGAAAGCGCAGCATGAAATACGCCGCCACCCGTAACATAAATTGCTCACAACAAATCATGATGAGCGCTGAGCGGATCCGAAGTGGCGTTGATGGATGATAAGTCACGTGGTATAACGGGGAAATCTCATAATGCCGACGTAGTTCTACGCATCATGAGATAGTCTACTGCATACAATACGTTCATTAGTGTCCACCGCCGTTGATGCGCTTGACCGTAGTTCCCCCTACCGCCACCTCGAGGGCCCGCTCCACATCCCTCACCAAATCCTCCGTCTCCTCCACCCCGACAGACAAGCGTATCAAATTCCCTCCAATTCCAAGCGCGGAGCGCTCAGCTTCGGGTATACTTCCGTGCGTCATTTGCGCAGGCAACTCGGCTAGACTCTCCACGCCGCCCAGCGACTCCGCCAACGCAAACAACCGCGTCGCGGTCAAGAACGCGTTCGCCTCCGCTGCGCCACCTCGAATACGGAAGGACACCATACCCCCATAGGGGAAACCCCCTTCGCTCCCGCGCTCGCCTCGGACGCCATCAACAAACTTCTTGGCGTGCGGCGCCAGTTGACGATACGCAATCGTGTTCCGCGGGTGAGATGCTAATCCAGGGTATATCACCTCTTCGACCAACGGCGAGCGTTCCAATGCTTGCGCCACCTTCAATCCATTGATCCCATGCGCTTTCATTCGTAAATGGAGTGTCTTGGCACCACGCTGAGCCAGCCAGCAGTCATACGGACTCGGGATCGCACCGTGCGCGTTCTGCAGAAAACGCAGCTTCTGCATGAGTTGGGCGTGATGAACGGGGAGAATCAGAGCACCCATAAGCACATCTGTGTGGCCATTGATGTACTTTGTGAGACTGTGCGCGACGACATCGGCTCCAAGAAGAAGGGGCGACTGGTAAAATGGAGACAGGAAGGTGTTATCGACGACCACCAGGGGCCGCGATGGGTGTGACCGTGCGAGTGAAACGATCCGTGGTATATCCACCAGCCGGAGTGTGGGGTTCGTGGGGGATTCTATCCAAACAAGCTGAGGATGCAGATACGATTAGGGGTTATGTAAGATGCGACAAGATAACGTACATACCCTGGTGTTTGATTGGAACGCCGCCAAAATGGTATCGTCGTCGGCGCCCTCGAGATCGGCAAAGGACACCTCGAGCGCCTGGGTCTCCGAAGCAACGCGTTTCAAATAGCGAAAGGTGCCACCGTAGACGTCGTTCACACTCAGGACGTGTGCGTTCGGTCCTATGGACTGTACCAGAGTCGCGCTGGCGGCTGAGCCGGAGGAAAACGCAATCGCATAGGTACCCCCGGCCTCCAACGCGGCCAGCATGGTCTCCAGCGCCTCGCGATTAGGGTTCCCAGAACGAGAGTACTCGAAGCCCTGCATTACGATACAGTGCGTTAAACAGGGTCCCCCTATCACATAATTGAAAGCGTACCTTGTGATTTCCAACCCCGTCTTGCTTATAGGTCGTACTAAGGGATATGGGAGGGATAACTGCGCCAGTCGTGGAATCTGGGTCTGAACCGACGTGGATGGCGAGTGTGCCGAAGCCATCGACTGAGGAGGGTCGTCTCTTGAGAGAATGGCCGCCGTTGACAGCGTTGGGTGAATTATTGGCAACTGTCATGTTATGGGATCAGATGTAAGAGTCGACCACGTAGTCGGTTTTTATATCCTGGTGTGTTCGCCATTTGGGTCGGCCATGACGAGTCGTGAGTCCCAGCTGACAAATTGGGTGTTCAATCCGACGAGCTTGGTCAGGCAGCTGACACTTGCTGCCTAGTCCGGAAGTCTGCGACGATGGCCATCGCAGACTTCCAGACTGGACAGCAAGTAGCAAGGGATACGGTCATGGTCATGCTATCATTATGGCGAACAAGGGCTGCATAGGGATATTGACAAGTCACAAATAAAGTCGGGAGCAGCAAGGAAGAAAAAAAAAGAGTAATAAAGTAATCAAACCACAGAGAAATTTGGAGTTGGTCATAACGAATGCCGTTTAAGAGCCGTCCACGATGGTTTCATACTTTTATGCCCTAATCCTGCTTCACCCTCCATATTACCGCTGCTGTCGCAATGCCAACAACCAACACGCCCACGGCCGTCGTCATATTCAAATGAAACTGCAAGAAATGTGTCATCAGATGCAACACGTATGAGACCGTGAGATAACCAACAACCCCAGGCGTGCGCGACAGCACCTCCGCCTTTGATTCCGCCACAACAACTGAAAGGGGATTCAACAGTGGCTGCTCGGGTGAGTCCTTTATCGATGGCGCAGGCGTGATCGGATACCGAGTACCCCGCTCGAGCACTCGGCTGCACGACTCTGGTTCGCTGTCCACTAGCGATGGAGAAGGTGACCGCGACCGTCGATATTGATCTGAGACACGTCGAGAACCTGGGTTGGACCCAATGTCATGATCCCCGTTGACCACCCCTTCTATCATTTCAATCGACGAGATGGGTGAACTTGATCTCGAACGGCTCCGAGAAGAGCTTGACCGACGACGTCGTGACTTGGTTCGACCAGGATTTGAGGCATCACTGACAGGACTTGGCGGCGTTACAAGACCACCACCTCCGTTGATCTTGATGTCTCCATTCGGAAACCGGTCGTGTCGTTGCAGCGCCGTGAGCGATGCCACGCTGGCATTGATCTTGACATCCAATCCCAGTTCTAGCATCCGCGCCCGGCTCTCCCATTCCTCCTTCGCCTTGCTAAGCCTCTCCCTTTCTTGTGACCACTCCTCCTGAACGGCACTCCATTGATCTTCAACATTCTTTTTCCATTCATTGAGCATTGCTGTCAAGGCTTCTCGTTCAGGATCACGAGTAGGCTCGCGGACAGCCTTGAGAATCTCTGCCTGAGCAGCTTCCTGGGCGGAATTCTGCTGCTGAAACTGCAACTGGGTCGCCTGTACGAGCTCCTCCAATGCCGCAATCTTGGATTGCAATTGCGATATCGTCGTCTGAGCAGCTGTGTGCTGTGCCTGGAAGGAATTGTTGAACTCCACCGCCGTGTCTATTCGGCCACTGAGCGTCGATAACCGCTCAGCCAAGCTATCAATAGCAGCAGATGCGATGTCGTGGGTTTGTTGTAGAGGTGACGATGACCGGTGTTTGCGCTTCGTGTTTGGGGAGTCCTCGTCATCCTCCACAATACCCATTCCAGTGGGCTCGGGAGTCCGTGGACGACCAAGCTCCTCTCGGCGACGCCGACGTTCTTCATCGTCCTCGTCCTCAGGAACTAGCTGGTCCTCATCTTCCTCCTCTACTCTCTCCAAACCATGGGGAATGATAGTATGGATGCTGGAGGTGTCGTCATCGTCTGCATGATAACTGCCGTTCCGCATGTCACCAAGGTGTCGAGCATCATGGTGTCCAGATGGAGAGCCTGCGGCGTGTTGGGACATCTCGAGCTCACGTTTCCGTTCATCCATGAGTCCACGCAGTGAAGCTACCTCGGCCTTGATGGCTTCATGCTCCGCGAGCATGTCCTCGAGGGAACTCACCTTGTCGACATGACTTGCCAAAGATGCTTGCGTCTCGTGGAGTTGGGTACGCAGTTCGCTCAGTATGGTAGCTGGAACGGAGCCAGAATCGGTGGGTTGAGGAGACTCATGGGCTGGTTGTGTTTGTGGAGCGCGGACAGGGGGAAGGTTGGGTGGAAAATGAGGAACGTTGGGTGGCTGTGGAAGAAGTCATCAACAGGATGTTGACCTGTTAAAGTGGTGAATGCCCACCGAAGTACCACCTAAAGTATCGTGAATCTCATTCATCGCGGTCGTCAACGAGTGCAGCTCGGCACCGGTTTCGCGACTTTTCTGAAGCTCGCCTTGTAGACGGGTTAAGATGTGATCGAAACTGAGACCGCTTTTACCAGGAGGCCTCATACTACCGCCCATCCCGCCCATCCCGCCGAGTGCTTGGGACTGTAAAGTTGGTCGACGTTGCGTGGGAGGGACAGGTTGGCCCTGGGCAAATGAAAATTGAGAGGAAGCGCCAGAAGTACTTGGCTGGGCAAGACCGCCAGGGGGGCATGGAGGATTTTGCATTCGTTGTACGCGAGCAGCGTCCAGACCATCCTCTTCCGTAAATACACAGAGAACACGAGCAGCAACTTTATGGTGGATGGTAGTTTTATTGTCCTCGCCAATGATGTCGATACCGAATTCCTAAATGAGACTCTATTGAAGAAGAATAAGCAAGAAAGTCTCGGGTTGCATACCACGATATCATCATTTTTTAGTTCAAAAGGCTCGGATTCGACGCCTTCGGGACTGAGACGTTCTCCATTGATGAATGTGCCGTTGGAACTCTTGACGTCTTTGATGAAGATCTGAGAAGATTGAGACGCAGGACAGAGAATGATCAAGTGAAACGAAGGCACCTTTCCGTTCTCCTCCCATACTTCGGCGTGCTGCCTAGAGAGGACTTTTGAGTCAAAGTAGCCATTTCGTTCGGCAGGGACAGTTTTGGCGTTGGTTTGACGGCCAATCTTGACGCGCTGACCACCTATTAGAGCGATATGTTTCGGAACGAAGGTCTCATTTAATGGGTAAAGGTAAAGAGCGGGGAACGAGGGTTGGTTGTGTGGCGAAGAAAACGGTGGTGGCGGCATCGCTCTTGGACGTGGTCGACGGTGAGTTCGTTGGGTCCTCGTCGTTGCCTCTGCTTGCTTATTCAGAACGCCTTTCGGGAATCACTCCCACGCTCCGGCCATCCACGGACACAGCCACATTCGTTTCACATTCCCTTCGTGCATCCAAACTGAACACTTTCTCAGCCGCAGGACCCCTCAATGGCCTCTACTTTGGTTGCTGCAGCAATTGATGATCTCCGTTTCTGCTACGTTAACCTTGCCTTGCCTTAATTTTACCCAGCTCTCATCCGATTGTGACTCCTCACGTTCACAATGCTCAAGCGTCGTGGCCGCCCGTATTTGGCATGGATCGAGAAGACGCTGCAGCTCGCACGCACTTCCTTCGTTTCGTCACCGTTCACTGGTGCCAAAAGGTACCTGGCTTCACAACCTGCAACTCAAGATTGTCCTAGCACTCGTGTCCGGGATTGACGCTGAGCCACGCAGCAGAGTCTCGTGCTATTAATTCGCTTTCATGACAGCTACGCCACGGTCCAAGCGTAGGTAATCACATCCCTTCATCCAGCTATCGTCAATTGATCAACGACAGACTACTACTTCCATCTCATTGGAATCACAATGATCACCTCCCTTAGGTTTCGGGGCTGTCCCCGTCAGTTAATTATTAGGTTGTCTCATGCCACTAAGAATGGTGTGTACTGGTGGGAGAACTTCTCCTGGTAGGGGGATTTTTGACACTTCAACTTCCCACTGCCACGCATGGTCGTCTGGGAACTATATCCGTTTTGGCGAGGCGGGAGTACCCCCGGCGTAGCACGTTCCGTCACTTTGCCTATTTGTTCCGCCGTCCCACCCCAGGTCTCAGGCTGTCAAGAATGTCACGAACCCTGGCAACGCAAATACGTGGCGGACGTCCACAGATAGTTGTGGGATGTCCAGGTTGAAATATGCCTCCGCGCGTAGCCTGGCCAGTGTGCAGAACGTGACAAGAGGGGTATACAACCCTGAAAGACTGCATGTGCTTCCAGATCAACGCTTTGCCTAGACTCATCCTCAAAGGCCCGGATGATTCATATAGGTCGGCCCAGCCCCCTTTGACTGTCAGTAATTTGCGTGACGAACAAGGGCCGAGTATGTGCTCGAGAGTCTTTCGAGTAAAAGATCCGAAGCGTACCAACCTCGGCAACTTCAACGGGAAGCGTCCACACCTCAATGAAGAGTTGGTCCATTTACGCGTATTCCTGTAATCCTTGTTTTCATTCACTTCGCGTCTGGGCCGTCTTCACTCAGAGCCAGCAGATTCTTCAGTTCGGTGTCAAGATTACACCCTTCCACCATAATGACCTTGTTCACGTCACAGTCCTCCAGAAGCCACAATTCAAGAGGTATGATCTGTTATTCACGAATATCACAGGTCACGGACACCTCTCCAGGTCTACAGTTCCTTCAAACGAAGATATTGATGTGCCTTCTCTCTTCTGGGATGTTTCTGATCGACTCTCATTGGCATCCTGCAGGAGAGGGTAGACAGGACGTTGTCTCAGAATGCCTATATTAACGAAAGGACATCAGGGCCATGATTCAGTTCGCCCGTCGCAGGCGCGAAATTATTGTACGTCGCCTTTGCAACGAGTGATTCGTTTGACGGAATGAGGACCTTTACGGTGTAGCCCCCAAGGGTACCGTGCTGGCGTCCCAGTGATGTGCCTAAGCTGACATCCACACTGCAGATGAGTAGAGTCCTCTTTTACAGTGGACATCTGAACACATGCCCTCTGGATAAATCTTGCATCGCGAGCGCAAATCTGCTCGGTCTGGCGGCTTTCAGACGAATCGCTTTCTCACCGACATTGGCCTCCTTGATATATCATCGATCAGTGGCGAACGTGGTCCGAAAACCTAACTATGGTACATTTGTCACGGCGTCTTTTTTTTTTCTTTCTTTCTTTCCCATCTGTGAATTATTTCAATATCCAGAGGTACTGGGACTCTATTGACCGCTGACAGCTTCCGACAGGTTACGGGCAAGAGACTCAGTGATTGCACCCACATCTGTAATCACGTTGATCTGGACAGGTCATTGAACATTGATTTGTTGTAGTGCAAAATGATCGACAGACCATATCGAAACCCTCCTGGGCACGCTTAAATGACTGCGCCCCCGAAGCGCAAAAGATGGCACTACAGTTTATGGTGAGCTCCAAGCGCATGTCCCTTGTTCCATATGGGGTCATACCATTTCTTGCCTTTGTTATGCGCAACTTCTAGGATCTGTTGAATGACCTTTTCCACGTTGGGATGGGGATCCGGGGATGGAGGTGAGTAACCGAGAGCCAACGACAAGTCGTACGGGCCGATGAAAAGGACATCTAATCATAAGAAAAGTTTAGGTTATGATGAGCCGAATATGACGCCATATTCTCTGACCGATTCCATCGACGGCAGCGATCTCCTCAACGTTCCGGACCCCTTCTTGTGTCTCGATCTGGACCATGATCGTAACGTGCTCGTTGGCAGACTTGAGATACTCCACGGCGCTGATTCCCCACACGCCTTGGGTGAACGGGCTGCCATAGCCACGCCTACCGCTCGGCGGGAAGCGGCTTTCAGAGACGATTTCTTTCGCCTTTGTTGCATCAGAGACCTATGAAGCAAATATCGCATTATTTCTTGAGTATCCTGTCACATTCCTGGAGCCGATCATTGGGATCACACACCATCGGGACGAGGACGCCTCTCGCGCCAGCGTCGAGTGCATGCTTGATCTGCCACGAGGTGCCAGTGCTCGTTCCCGTTGCAGGGATGCGGACGAGAGCGCTTGGTGCGTCGCTACCTAGTCCAGTAATCGCTTGGATGGACTCTGCCGCGCCAGGTTGGAGCGATGTGAGTCCGTGTTCGCAATCGATCAGAACCCATGACAGGTGTGGACTCGACTGGGCTACCGTCCTGGCATTCATCGCTCCTGGTAGCGTGATCCACGCCCCAAAGGCGGGCTTGGCGGCTTTGAAAGCTTGTGTAAGAGCGTGGGTGGTCATGGAGAAGTTGAGTTAGGGCAATGGCTCGCCCGAGTGCAAGATGGGTGTCCTTATGTACTTACTTAAAAGAGGCTCATTGCAAGTCATGAGACGTGGTGACCCTGGGATCACGAGACCTTTGAGACACCCATCCGCCTTGTCTTCCAAGAGACTGTCCTACAATCCGACAAGTATCTCGCTATGCACCGAAGTAATATTGCGCTGCTCGAGGATCGGGTCAGAGGTGCGAGGCCTTTGTGAACAGCATACGACCGTCATCAGTGTGCACGTAGCGTCTCTTCTTATCGATCGCTTACCGATATAATTAACGTTCCACACCCTTCCAATCCTGTCGAACATCTTTACCTTTGGTCGACAAGCACGTATGCAGGCGAGTGGATCTCAGTGGTGAGCGTTTCACTACGGTTCAAGCGGTAGACACGCGCTGGAACGCGGGTGGTGTTCCGTTTCTCCGTTAAGGGAGCACTTGAGCACCCGGCTCTTCCCTAGCGCGATAGGAGCAAGCCTCACAGATGGAGATGCCAGCGAGATCGATGATAAACCTATCGCAATTGGAGTGGCGTTCACGATACCGTCTCAGTTCCTGATACAACATACCTTCACGTGGTGGACTATGCTTTGGGTTCAGTGCTCACGGTAAACGTCACAAGGCGGGACATCGAGATCGCGATGATCACTACGCTAGAGATAGGATAACGGTTAAGCGTGCAACAGTCGTGCAGCACTACTCGTGGCAGGTGTCAATACCTCCGACAAATGTTTCCGCTTCCTCGCCCGAGATCTGCGTTCTACTAGCGGTGGAAGCACACGACCCTCTCCTCCAGCAATCCATTCAGTTATCCACCATGATCCTCGACCTTGGTCTCTCTTGGTCCTCTTTATATCCCTCAGAGCCTCCAATAACCATAATTCAGGTTTGACGGAATAGCGGGCACGTAATTTTTTTTCCTTAGGCTCGGGATAGGGGGTAGTGGTGCTCAGAAGCTTTCGAAGGGCCATTCGGATATCTCTCCCAAGTAATGAAGCATGTTTATTCTTGCTTTGTAGACAGGCTGCGTAGAGCATGGCGCAGCTAGCGGGGTCACTGGTCACAGGCGAGAGATTGTTCATACCAAACAAGGATACTGCGGCAACCATGTTTTCGAGAGGATGTTTTTGATAGAGGGAATGGAGGAGTGTACGCGCAGCAGCAAAGGATGAAAGCGCGAAACCATACTTTGGGTGATCCCCAAAAACTTTTAGCGCAAGCAGAGGGCAATCGAGTTCTTCGCACCGACCTGCGGTAAAGGGCAGAAAAATGCGATGAGTGTGTTTTACAAACGGATGCGGACGGTGAACGTACGAACGAACATCTCCGTGTCAAGTGGGGTAAATGATTTTCCGGACTCTCTCCACTGAGGGAATGTCTCTGCAACGGCCTCAAGGTGTTCTGCCTTGCTCGCGAGCTGGAAGAGGCGCAACCAGGCCGTAGCGCGAACCTGGCCAGCCTTGACGACTTTCGCTCGGCCAGTACGGTCGCGTACGAACTGTAGGAGTTGGTAGAACTTTTGTTCCCGAGCATTCCAGTATTTGGACAATGACTTTGTGGGTTCCTGGGATGTTACTCGTGATGAGGGCTCGTCCGTGATACCAAGGCCATCGCCTTGTCGGGCTATATACATGAATTACTTGGTTTTGAATGGCTTGATCAATAAGAACGAACTAAGCTGTGAGACGTGGACTTGCTTCGCCAAGGCCGAACATTTTGTGAGGCGTAAGGCATGGACGGGCACGTACCGCCTCGCAACGCCAACGAGAGCACTGGCCATCGAACAACCTTGCGCTCGTGGCGGAGTTGGTTTCTGCCTGCTGAAGCCAAACAAGCATAAATATCTTGCACCCATTACACTACCGAATTCTGATCTCAGGTCTGGCTCTCGAAGCTTGATCAGGTGACTTGGCTTGTTCGACGGACACTGTCCATTCCATCAGACTACAACGTTGAAGCGTACGGTAGGATGCTTCAGTTCTCCGTCTGCCCGATATTTACCGGGGATTAACTGTCCCCACGGAAGCAGTAAGTGAATTCCTCATAGACGGGACAGTACTGACAGTCCAGAGTGAAAACAGTATGCTCTTTCCCAAGCTCACAGTGTAACCAGGGCAGTGAACAGCCATGTGGCGTGGTAGACCAGCACGTCGTGGCGCTCACAGATTCCGGCGTGGACGCCGTCAATGAACTGCCTCAGATTCGGATTGAGGTCGCCTCATCTCCGATCAGATGAGCATAGCCATCGTTGTTGTACGGGACAGTCTAGTGGGGAAACCAGTAGGAACGATGAGAATAGAAACAGCGGGAGCTGGCTTTTGTGGCGCATATATCCGGACACTGATTGGCAGCGACAGGGCTACTGTGCGTTTCTGTCGTCCGCCACCTGTTAATCACAGCTTTTAGCCACGACAGAGGGGCTTGACAAGATATCAAACCATGTTGAGTTCGCAGAGATATCAGCTGCTGCTCATTGGATGATAGCACCTCCTCTCCCGCTTAGTAAGCTATTCTCTTATCTCCTTACCCCTGCGAACCCGCTAAGGTACACAAGTCCCACACGGGCGCGTGTATATATCAACACAAATTTTGGCCGACTTGTTCATTCCCGCCATTTGCGCAATTCACCCGTTCAAAAATCTCTCAAGATGGTGAACGCAACCTACGATTCCTGTGAGTCCAGCACGTTTTGTAACATTTCTATAGTCCTTCGTTGACTTCCCCCGCAGCAGGAGACCTTATATATACTACGGCATCCGGGACTGGCGTATACAATCTCGGTGATATTGCTTGGGTACTAGCCTCAACCGCCCTGGTATGGATCATGATACCAGGTGTCGGCTTCTTCTACTCTGGTCTTTTGCGGAGGAAAAACGCTCTCAGCATGATATATCTTAGCATGATGACCGTCGCAGTCGTGTCGTTCCAGGTGCGGCAGCTGGTTTCACACGAGTGACGAACTCTTATCCCATGGTAGTGGTTCTTCTGGGGGTATTCTTTGGCGTTCAGCGAAACCGCTAGTAAATTTATTGGCAATCTGGGTAAGTCGCTCATACCAAGTTTGAGCCACGTCTCATTTTTTTTACAGACCACTTTGCTCTCATCGACGTGCTGGATCAGCCATCTGCTGGCGGTCCATTTGTGCCTGCGATTGTTTTTTGTGTCTTCCAGCTTATGTTTGCTGCTATTACGTAGGCTCTCCTCTTGTTGTTAGATGCTACCGCTCACGCTGTCATCGCGTAGCCCGATGATTGCTATTGGCGCAGTCGCGGAGCGAAGTCGTCTGGGACCGCTGCTGGTATTCGTGTTCGTGTGGGCGACATTGGTGTATGATCCAATTGCTTGCTGGACGTGGAACCCTAATGGTTGGTCAGCCATCCTTGGGGGCCTGGACTTCGCTGGCGGCACTCCTGTCCATATCTCCTCAGGCACTGCTGCGTTGGCTATCTCACTTTATCTGGGCAAGCGTCGTGGTTACGGGACAGAGCGACTCGCCTATAAGCCGCATAACACCACCTACGTTGTCCTGGGTACAATTTTTCTCTGGTTCGGCTGGTTCGGATTTAATGGCGGTTCGGCTTTGGCCGCAAACTACCGTGCTACAGAGGCCTGCATTGTCACTAACCTGGCCGCTAGCGTTGGAGGTTTGACCTGGATGCTCTGGGTGAGCATCTCTGGGATAATAAAGTTGTGTTTTCTCAGTGACCTTTCGCAGGATTGGCGCTTGGAACGCAAGTGGTCTGCCGTTGGTTTCTGCTCCGGTGCCATCGCAGGTCTCGTTGCCATCACCCCTGGTTCCGGATATGTCGGTGCCCCAGCTGCGGTACTTTTTGGTTTCATGGCTGGCACGCTGTGCAACTTTGCCACTCAGTTGAAGTTCCTTTTCAAATACGATGATGCTCTCGACGTAGGTCCTCGGCTAATCGTCCTGACCAGTGCTCATTTAGCGAATAATAGATCTTCGCTTCACACGCTATTGGTGGGCTGGTTGGTAACCTGCTCACTGGTCTTTTTGCTCAGTCAAGTGTTGCGGGTGCTGACGGAATCGCGAATATTCCTGGCGGCTGGCTCGATCACAACTACAGACAACTCGGGATTCAGTTGGCAGATTCGGTATCTGGCTTTTCTTACTCCTTCGTCATGACCGTGAGTCGGTTTCCTGTGTACAGCATGTGATAAATCGTCTGACCACTTCGTGTTATTTGTTAGACCATCATTTTATGGGTCATGCACTTTATTCCCTTCCTCCGTCTCCGCTGCGACGAGGAGACCGAAATTATAGGCGTCGACGATGCTGAGATGGGAGAATTTGCCTACGACTATGTCGGGGTCGAGGTCGAGCTTCTACCCCGGCAAGAGTACAACAACACAGCGATTGGCGGAAGCCACGAGCCCCCGCACACTACTTCGTCGCAAGAGAGCGAACATGAGAAGACACCCAACGTTGTTTCCATTCCAGCACTCAGGGCGTGAAGAACATATACTTTTTCACTGGACATTTTTCTTCACTTGTCACTCGTTAAGTTTTGAATTATGTTCCTGTTCTAGCAAACACACTTTCGAGTAATTACACTTGGGTGTTTTTTTTTTCTTGTGTTTTACGGTCACTATAAATTCGTTCCAAGTAGATAGTTTCGTCGTCACAGCGGACGGAGGCCAAAGGTCTGAGGATGACGTGGCAAACATGTCATATCATATGTTTGATTGCGCTTTGTCGTTACTAGTTCTGTCAGGCACCATAGCTCAGATAAGAACAAAGAGGTTGTTTAAGGAACACTACATCCTGAACTGACATTGCTTGATATGTTCTTTGCATTTGCAGTTCCAGGTCCCGGGAATGAGCTTCTTTATTTGCCATGTGTCAGGCTCTGTTGCATAGCTCTCTACAGGAAACAATGAACGCGTGGCACGGCTAATGTACCAACCCAGCCTTCCCCACCAATGGTGGATTGCGTAGGGCTAGTCCACTGACGTCCATAATTTTATCTTTCCGAGGCTATACCTATCGATCGGTCATGGGATATTTCCCATCTGTTACCTCCCTGACCGTGGCCTGCTCACAGCCTTGGTAATGCATACTTGAACTCCTTATCGCGGTTCGGTCTCCCAACACTTCATCCCACATGTCAGAGAACCCACCTCCTTATACCAACGTCGAACCATCTCCGCCATGGTATACGCTTCCCAAGACATTTATCATTCGTCACTTTCCTGTCCCTTTGCTCATCCAACCTCAACAACTCAAAGGACACCTTTCCATGTTGCATGCATTTCACAACCTCCGGGTAGTCGTGGAGTCTGGTTCCGTCTTACGGTTCCCCGGTGATGTCCGTGCAATGGAGCCAGAGAAACGTTGGGGCTGGTTCGTCAACATCGCAGTTGAGAGGTTCGTTTTTGAAATCTCGCATCTTTTTGAACTTCAGTATTGAATCCCCACTCGAGGTTTGACCGCTGGGTTCGCAGTCTCGGAAATTGGTACACCGGGAACCCTCAGCTGGTTCTCCCTCCGATCGATGTGCTCATGGTCTGGCATGCTTATCTTCTCAATCCTATGTACGGTATTTTTTTTTCCGTCCATGTCTGCCATCTGTCGTGAATAACCTCTTGAATAGATGGTATGCAGAAGATACGCAACGTATATCGGCGTTGAGTCTTTTGCCGGTCCTTTCAAAGTATCTCGCCGCTAATATTGTATGTGGCATTGCCTGATTCGATCTCATTCGCTGAGTGATGTTGTAGGCTTCTCCTGACCTCCTGGTTACCAACTCGCCTCACCCTGACCGAGTCCACAACTGGGAACACCACACAGAGACACCGTATGACCCTTTAGATGCGGCCGCGGTCGTTTCACACAAAGAGATCCGGTGCCCACACTGTGAGCACCGGATGTACGTGCGTAAGTACTGCTGGGTTCCACTTCTGTGAAAAGTATCTGATGACCGCACAGCATTTATCGGTCCAAATGGTTCTGGGTACGCGCAAAGTAAATTCATTGCCAGTTGTACGTCGTGTTGGAGGGAAATCAGCAAGGACCTGTTGGGTCTCAAGAAGTTTGCAAATGATATTGTGGATACCACCGGATTCCTTCCGTACGTTCACATCTACTAGCCTACTGGTGTGCAGTGAGCCAATTACAATTCGACAGTGGAACATTGCATACTCCTTACCAACAGTATGGCACTAGTCGTGCTAGGCTAATCAAGAAGCGTATCATGGTGGCGACTGGACTCCGCATGTCAAGCATACTCACCGCACTTGAAGTTATGAAGAAGTTGCGGTCTGGCCTCCCATTGCGGACCCGGATATTGTGTGAACAAATTAACCGCAGAATGTACGCCTGAATGTTGGTCGACCTATGTATTTCTGACTTTTCTTTTAACCAGAGGAAGGAGAATCCTGAGTGCATATACAGACGACAGACCGTTCTCTGTCGAACTCGTAGGCGCTGTCAGTTCCAACGTCCCC
>JBBPQW010000120.1:0-40376 GCA_038092695.1 Boletus rubropictus | reverse complement strand
TTTGGTTGCCATGGCACTGAGATATAACATTTTCAAAATGACATGTCATTGGGACACTTATTTGAGCAACATTTCTATTCTGTAATTTTAGTACTTTGCATGCCCTCCCTTTGCCTTCATCACTGCCTCTAGTCTCCTAGGCATGCTTTCTATCAATATTTGACATTCCTCAATCTCTATCTTGCCCCATTCCACATCAATCCTTTCCCAAAACTCCCAAACCCCTCTTGGTGGTGCTGTATAGCTATTGAGCTTTTTTTTGAGAATTTGCCAGAGATAATCAATAGAATTAAGGTCTGGAGATTGTGCTGGCCAATCAAGAACCTTGATACCTTGATATTCCAGCCACTTCTGGGCACTTTTAGAGGTATGCTTGGGGTCATTATCTTGTTGAAAGATAATGCTCTCTTTAGGAATCCCAGAATTTTCCATAGTAGGAAGCAGATTATCCTCCAAAATGGAGACATACTGCTCAGCATTCATCCTCCCTTCCACCTTTGCAAGAATCCCCACTCCATTCCAGCCCATGCATCCCCAAACCATCAAGGAACCTTCTCCAAACTTTACTGTCCCCTGTATCTTCTTGTTTTGCAAAGGTTTTTCTGCCACTTTCCACACATACTTCCTTCTATCTGACCCAATCCTGTTGATCTTGGTCTCATCTGACCAAATTACCCTAGTCCAGTCCTCCACAGTCCAGTGTTGGTACTTGAGAGTGAAGTTCAGCCTAGGTTTCCTATACTTCATAGATAAGAGTGGCTTTTTCTTCTTAACTACAGCTTTTAGAGATGCAGACTTTAGCACATTGCAAATGAATTGAGAAGAGACAGGAGAGGAGAGGGGTAGAATTAATGAGATGGATTGCCTGAACAGCATTTTCAACCTTGCCAGAGGTAATACTAGAGACAATTCTCCTTTTGTCAATAGGAGAAAGCTTGAAAGGAGGGCCTAATCTGATGTTTTCCCTGCCTGGATGAATCTCTTTAATAACCCTGGCAACAATGGACTTCCCCAGACCAATTTGGAAGAATATATTTCTAGCAGAAAGACCAGATTCAGAGAGAAAGAGAATATGGGCTCTAATAGAGGCAGAAATGGGCTTCATGGTGAAGTAGGGTTAGCTGGGTGGTATTTCTGCTCTTTATAGTGCCAATTGTTATGTAAGTTACATAATGAGACAGGGTTGAAGCATAGCATCCATCAGAACATTATGTTATTTACCAAAAGATGACTGATAACATCATGGTCAAATAAGTGTCCCAATGACATGTCATTTTGAAAATGTTATATCTCAGTGCCATGGCAACCAAATCACATAACTAAGGGCTCATTTTTAGGGTAGGAGTTAGGGCTATTAATGACCCTGAAAGGGTTAGAGCTAATATATTTTGGTTTTTTTGCAAATGTCAAGTCTTTCCAAAATGGTCAAACATTGGGACATTTATTTGAGCCACTGTATGTGTGAGGTTTATTGCCCATCATAAGGGAAAATGGTGTCTCTTTAGTTACAGAATGGATGGAAGAGTTATGGTGAAACTCAGAAGAGGGTATTAACTCATTCCATTGTGTCTGTACTCTGTTACAGAAGATTCTTAGGTCAGTCTTAATCTCCTGGTTAACATGATCAGTTTCTCCATTGATCTGGAGGTGATAGGCTGAGAAAAGGTGTATGTTGTATTCAAGTATTTATGCCAGTTCTCTGGTGAAGGCAGAGGTGAACTGCAGGCCTCTGTTAGAAATGACATGGTCATGTAGACTGAACCTAGTGAAAACTTTTTCATAGAATATCTTTGTGACTCCTTTCATGCTGACCATTGAAGCACAAGGAGTGAGGATTACCCCCTTCATAAGGCCATGGTTAACCACAACCATAAGTGCATCAAAACTGTGGACAGGGGGGAGACTGGTAACAAGGTCAACTGAAACTTGTTGAAAAGGGCAGCTATAGGTGGATGGGAGAGGTGAAAGTGGAGGGACTGTTGGGTGAGTATTGACCTTGGACCTTGGATGCCTAGCAGACTGCATATCCAGAAACAAATATATGGATGAATGTAGCAAGGCTGGGCCACCAGTAGTCACATGAGATGAGCTCAGTGGTGTAAAAATGCTGCCATGGCTGCCAGCAGGGGAGTCATGGATGGATTGAACAAGTTCCTGGCAGGCAAAAGAGGGGATGTACAAGCAACCTTGGAAATACAAGTTGCCATCATAATAGACCCAGTTTTTAGGGAAAGTGACCAAAGAGGGGTTGGAAGTTTTCCATGGCTCAGAGGGCAGATTGTACAAGGGGGTCAGAGGCAGTGGAGATAGTGATCTTTTCAGCAAGGGCAAGGTCTAGGTTGCAGACAAAGACAGTGTCAGGGAGGAGCATGATGGCCTGGTTGTCAAAAGAGGTATCCACATGGTCATGGCAGGAAAGGGCATTGGCTGGGCCTATGGAGGTACCAGGGACAGGGGTGAAGATGAGGTCAAAGTCTTGTAGAAAAAAATGCCACCTGGCTTGTTGTTTAGAAAGCTTGCAAGGATTTTTAAAATATGCAAGATTTTTGTGGTCAGTAATAATAGTAATGGGCAACCCTGTGCCCTGCATATAATGCTTCCACTTATGGAGAGCATGCAAAACTGCTAGCAGTTCTTGATCATAGATGTTGTAATTTCTCTTAGCCAGAGAAAATGTCTTGGAGAGGTATGCATAGGGATGACAGTCACCATTGTCATTGGCTTGCATCAGCACAGCACCCAAGGCTATGAGAGAGATATTGGTCATAACATAGAATGGTTTTCATAGATCAAGAAGGATGAGAATGGGGGCAGAAGTGAAGGTGGACTAGAGGTGACAGAAGGTGCCATCTTGGGCTGAAGACCATTTCCAGGGTTAATTTTTGCAGGTGAGAACCAGGAGGGGCTAGGCAACAGAGGAGAAGTTGGGGATGAACTTCCTGTAAAAGTTGCAGAATTCAAGGAAAAATTGGACACCCTTGACATTGGTAGGGGGGATCCAATCTTTGATCACACACAACTTTGTAGGGTCCATTTGAGCATGTCTTTTACCAACTACCATTCCAAGATATTCGACTTTGTCCTTGTCAAATTTGCATTTGAAGAGCTTGAAACAAAGATGGTGGTCTTGAAGGTGCTGGAGGACATGAAGGGTTCGGTCATGGTGGGTGGTGAGGTCAGTAGAGTGAATAAGGAGGTTGTCCATGTATATTAAGAGCCATCCCTTGGCTATCATATTGCTAAACATGTCATTCATAAATGCCTGAAATGTCATAGGAGAGTTACAAAGATCAAAAAACATTATCATTGGTTTGAACAATCTTGGGGGGTAATAAAGGCAGCCTTTCACTGGTCACCCTCTTTGATGTGGACATTGTTATATCCCCATCAGACATTGAATTTGGTGAAGACAGTAGAGTCTTTTAACTGGTCCATGAGGGTTGAAATAAGTGGGAGAGAGTAGGCATTTTTGACCATATGTGAATTGAGATAGTGGTAATCTTTGCAAGGCCTTACTAATCCATCCTTTTTTGGAACAAAGAAGAAGGGGGAGGCTTGTAATGACTTGGAAGGTCAGATTCATTCTGTCTTTAGGTGCTTCTTGATGAAGGCATTACAAGCATCAAGTTCCTTCAGGTTAAGTGGATATATCTTGGCAACTTTTGGAATAAATGAGGAATGGAGGGCAATGGCATGGTTGAATGGACAAGATAGCAGGAGCTTATTGTGAATTTGTTCTTTGAAAATGCAAGCAAACTTCTTGGCCCAGTCTGGTAATGTTGCTCTTGCTTTTTCTTGTTTCTGGGTGATTTTGATGGCAATAGTTACCTTTTTTAACAGTTTCAAAGCCCATGGTGAGAAAAGAACCCCAGGAATTTACTTTGCTTTCCATAATTTTACTTTGGTCTCATAAATGGGATCAATTGAGAGAGTCTTGACCAGATATCACTGGTCATTGGCAAAGGGGTGATCTTGAGTGGGGGTGTAGGCAGCCAGTGTGATGGAGATTTGTCCTCAGTTCCAATCAATGGAGGGGTTTACTGCCTTCAACTAAGGCATTCTGAGGATAACTTCATTCTTTCCTGGAACAATGACCAAAAATTCCCACTCTTTGAGAGTATTGTCAATCATCAGTCATAGGATGGTCTTGTAATGAATGAACCCCCCTTTATTCAGGGTTCCATTGACATTTAATGGTTAAAGAGGTCAGAAGAGGCAAGTCATAGGCAGGTCATGTTTCTTGACAAAGTTTGGGTGGACAAAATCACTAGTAGCCCCACTGTTGATCAGGGCCTTTGCTTCAACAATTTGAGCTCCATCTGGAAATAGAGAGATAGTGATGTGCATTGAATTTTTATCTCTATCAGATACAATTACAGGAGTAAGGTGTATAGGAGAAGAAGACATTGGCACTTCTCTTCTTTTTAAAAATCCTCTTTATAGAGCCTAGCTGCGGCTAAAGGCTCCTGGTTTCCATCTTCATAGCATGCCTTGAATGCTTGAAGGATCTTATCTCCATCAATCTTGTTTGCTTTGAGATGATAGATATACTTGGCCAACTCTGATGCCTAGTGAAAAATGGTCCAATGGAGATAGTGGCACAGCCATGAAAACACATGGAATGGATCAGAATTGATGCAGGTAGCTGAATGGCACAAATAGTAAATGCATGCACTATCCTTGTGTAACTTGTGTGTTAACTCCCTCAATCTCCATAGGAGCTCATGTGGACATTTGTCTTGATATCAGATACCTGAATGTAGTTGCTTTGATCCATATATACTAGATGGTTTCTCCATAGATTGCCATTCAGGGTGATCACCTCAATTCACATATATCAAAAACCATTTATTTCAATTCTTCTGTACCTTGAATATTATATTTGCATTTATGCATTTTGACCCTAATCCTGTCTACTCCCCTCACTGCACCTCTACCCAGTTTTTTCAGGCTGCCTACCCATATCCTGTTTCCTATACTAGTTGCACCCTCAAGCTGTTACCCATTCTCTAACCAATGTTTCATGTGTATTGCAGCAATTTGAAGTTCTAATTGTTATGCTCTTGCAAACACACCACTAGCCAAGCCAATTGCAGTCTTACACCAGAGACTGGCAAGAAAAAGAATAGAAGGGAAAGAGCTGAAGCACACCAATCGGACATTTTTAACCCAAACAGACAAATGGTCAAAGCTGGGGGTGCCAGTGATGAACACAAGCCTTTATATACTGTACAAGTACACACACGGACCAAGAAATGCATGGGAGGAATTACTATACAAGTACATACTGTTCTCACAGAGTGTCAGGGCCTCAACAAGGCCACACCAAAAGGAACAAGCACGGCAACCAGAATATACCTTCTACAAGGGACAAATCCCAGGGAGTCAAGAATAAAGCTAGGCTGAAGATTTCAAGACTATTCTACTATACATCAGCGACCTAGCTATATACTCTACAATACCCCTATACCCTAAGTGGTGGCATCATACCCTATAACCAACCTATACCTACCCTTGAACCTGGGTCTAGGTAATGAGTAAGCTACATGAGTAATTGGGTAGTGGGTATATCTAAATAAGGTATAAATATAAGCAATAGCCCTATGCTCTGGTCTATAGGCATGAGGTCATAGATAAGATAGAAGTCCTGAAATGGAATGACATCATAGTGATGTCATGATTAGTGATACAAAGGCTAGAACAGCCTAGGTTGTCTGTAAAGTATGGAATACATGTGGAAGCAGATCAACTATAGGAGACAGCGATATGAACGGGATGGCTGTACTCCTGATAAGGATAAGGGTTCATCGGCAATAGCTGGATAAGATAGAGAGTGTCAGCAATAGCCGATATCTATTAGAAAGGATCTAATCTAATGATAAAGGGAAAAGGACAACTACTAGGAAGCTCAAGGTATGAGCGCGTCTAGCAGAAGTTATGCATAAGATAATATAGCATCTAGGAGTAGCGAAGGCTATTGCATCTAGGCTATGTACTGAAGGAAAGCAAGAGCGACTAGGAGTCTTGAGATTATGTCAAGTGCATCTAGGCTCTGCTATAGCATAATGAAGGAAATGAGAGTAGCGACCGTAAGAAAGCTACGATGCATAACTCAGATGTAGGAAAGTGTAGGTAAAGTCAAGAACAGGATTTTGAGGTTCTGACACAGAGGCAGTGTAGAATAGAAGAGAAAAGACAGAGATTAAATAGGCATGTAAACTATAAGGCATGATATCATAGTCTAGACCAGTTTAGACCTGGGTCATGTGCATGCTCCCATGATCATGTGCACTGGTCACATGACTTTGAAAAGAGAAGGTGGAAGTAAAAGTTAGGTTAAGAAATAGGGGTTCATAACACTATTCCCCTCCCTGAAGACTTGTATTCCAGATGAGTCACTGTGAACCCAGTACCCACTTCAGGGCCAAAGATATTAAATAAAGATGTAAATTTAGCCATTGAAAGTCCACAAAGAGGTCAAGGGGCAAATGGGTGGGAATGGTGGAACTGCTGAGCTGCATTCTATGCATTCACTAAGTCAACCACCAGTTCCCAAGTTCAACCCTCTTCATCATAACTGCACCAATGGACTAGGTATTCAAGTTTCCCTTTGTGCATCCTGGAGGTGACAACTGATTCAACCTCGAATTCCTCATGTCCTTTATCTAACACCTCAATCACATCTGGGCAAGAGACAGGTTGCCCTGGTAGCATGTCATGATAGGATTTAACATGGGATATGTTCACAACTGGGTGAATTCAAATTGTAGAGGGTAAGCACAGCCTTACTGCATTTGGAAGAACTTGAATGACAAAATAGGGCCCAATCCATTTTTGAGTAAGCTTGTGTGTGGTATATGATAGCTTCAAGTTTTTTGTTGACAGCCAAACTTTATCTTTTAATTTATAAGTGGATGCATTGGACCTTCTATTGTCCAACTGCTCTATTATCCAATCATGAGCTTGCTCAAGCAATTTATGCACTTTTTCATGCGCCATACCAGCTTGCTAGTGGAAATGTCCTGCAAGGGAGGGAGAAGATCCTTCAAAACCAAGTTGAGGATGATAGTTACAAGTAACTGTAAAAGGAGTATTCCTGGTAAATGTTGTGAGTAAGGAATTGTGGTGGAATTGAGCTAGCTTAATCCACTCACTCCAGAGCTCCTGCTTCTTTGACACATAAATACATAAGTACTACTCCATTTTGCAATTCAATTGCTCGGTTTGCCCATCTGTCTGCAGGTGATATGCTATAGAGATTTTCTGAGAAATCCTGAGGAGTTTGCACAGATCTGTGGTAAACTCAAATATAAACTGGGGTCCATAGTCTGATATGACTATTGAGGTGAGGCCATGGATATACCAGACATTGTCTCTAAATATTTTAGCCAAGTTCATGGAGAAAGTGTTCTTTGTGCATGGCACATAGATGACTTTTTTAGAAAACTGATCAACTATAGTACAAATGGCATTGAAGTCACTAGAAAGAGGAAGTCTGGTAACAAAGTCTATAGAGATGTCTTTCCATGGCCATTTGGCTACTGGGAGAGGTAATAATTTACCTACTAGTTGTCAGAACCACAAAAATTACTACACTTTTCACCTATGTGCTGCTATCTTATCTTATCTACACAGCCACTACATAGCCACCAAAACCATTCACACGAGCCTAGACCAAGTCTATGGCAATTACCACGATTACATAAACGATCCGGGCCCTATTGCCCTTAGCCCTACAATTAGTAAGCCGATATCATCATGACATCATTATGATATCATACCCTATGCCCAAGCCTGCCCTAAAGCCAGTAGTTAGTATATAAGTAGTCGATTCCCATGTATGTTCCCTAGCTTTGGAATTCTCATCGCTACGGCTTTCACTGCTTGTGTGAAGTCTGATATAATTCCAAAGCTATCCTTCATCTTTTGCTCTTTACGATTGTAAGCCGGGTGGTCGAGTCTTTATCCCCCCACAAGTCATCAAGCTCTGCTCTGTGTTGGCGCAACTTGGAGAGCAAGCCCGCTTCATCAACCATCGCCTATACTCTGCATTGCATCATACGGAGATAGTCTGTAGAAAGGTAGCCTGGTGGCTTAGCCTGCAGTTTGTATTCAATTCTTTCCCCACATTCCGGAGGGCACTGCACTTTGCGTGACCCCTCTGCGTTGGCCTGCACATACAGCAGCTAGTACCTGCTCCACTTGACAGGCAGCAGATTACTTCCGTTATCAAGTAGTAATACCCTCGCTCTGGGTTAATCGAGCGGACACTGGCATCACCTGCCCCTTACCCATACTAGGGCTGCCGAGGCGTTTAGGGATAGACAATATATCTGGTCCCCCTGTTGCGAGCCCTTGGGCAGACTCGCCGTGATAACTTGCATTAAGAGTTAGTTCTACACCGTCTTTGTACGTCTACCCCAGTTTTGTGGGCTTTTTGTCTATAAAAAGCACCAATCCGCGGATGCCTCTACCCTCAAGTGGAGAGAAGAAGACCAGGAGTCCGTCCGGATGAAGAAGAACTGAGTTTTGTCCCACAGTTGATGAGCTTTTCAGCTCCCTATCCCGAATCCTCTACACGCCCTTGATCTAGAGCTCAGGGAAGTCGGTCAGAGGACCCCGAGTACTTGGATAAAGCGATATGCAAAGTCATTCCTCCAGCAGTCTCCGCAACTACTACCCCATAATCCTCGCCACAGCTTAGCGAGCTAGAACTACCATTGAAAAGGATGTCTTTTCCATACCAAGATGAAACACTCCCGTTCCAGGAACGATATGAGAACTGGCAGGAGGTGTACCTGAAAAACTCCACAGAACATCCTCACTCGCCAATGCCACCCTCTTACGCCCAGTTCAGGGCAACCCAAACCGCTTCAGAAAGGACCCCCCAGCCATCAGCTAGGAGCTTGGGGAAGAAACCAGCGAAACCGGCCCCCACTCACTCTGAGTGGGATGATGAACCTGAACCTTCAGATGATGACGAACCAAGGCAGCCTGCTGCAGTGTGCAGAGCACCCAGTCCTGTTCAGTCGGGACCCAAGATTGGCAAGTCGTTCACTCCCAAACCCTTCATCTTTGAAGGTGACAAAACCAAGTACAAGACTTGGTTGACAAAGATGAGGAACTACTTCCAAGGCTTCGACGTCACCCCTAACGACCAACAAAAAATCATCATAGCGCTGGGATTCATGGGTGGTGACAGCAAAAACACAGCGCAGCAGTTCGCCGACTATTACTTGGAAAATCTGTTTGGAAATGACACGTGGGACCAATTCGTCGAGGCCATGGACACACAATTCTGGCCTGTGAACACAAGAAAAGAGGCGTACAAGAAGTTGATGACATTGAAACAAGGAGGGACGACAATTGAGGACTTCTTCGTCCAAATGTACCAGCTCATGAATGAGGCGAGCTTGGAACATAGTCCCAAATTCGATGAAACCTTGATTCGCGTATGCCAACAAGGCATAAGAGATGATATCCTCACATTCACAGAGCAGGCGTGCTCTGGTCTCGCATTTTCTACCAATCTTTCAAAGTGGGAGTGTGAGCTAAAGAAAGCCGAAGCCTCTTTGCAGGCTCAAAGGGCGCGTAAGGCTCTAAACCCCACTGCGTCGAAATTTACACCTAACAATGCCTGGCGCGGCAGGCCAAACACCACCAATCCAATTAGCCCCCCTTAGCAACCCAGACGAGCTGGTAATGCAAGCGCAGCTGGACAGACAGCTAAAGCACCTGTGATGCCGACTCTTAGCACGGCTGGAACATTTGGAGGAGCGGGGGTACCGATGGACATTGGTAAAGCGAGAGTGGAGGGTAAGTGTTTCAAGTGTGGAAAGCCATGGCCCTGCGCGGATCACCCTCCCTGCGCCCGCCAACCAAGAATGTGCTTCATCAAATTCAAGGGCGCCAAAATCTTTTACCAAACGGCTGAGGAATTGGCGGATGCGATGAAGATAGTCGAAACCAGTTCTGTCCTGGGTTTTCAAAATGCTGAGACGGAGTAGGCTCACCACTCTTGGAAACTAAGGACAAAGTTTCTCATAGTGTACCGCATGTCTCTGTCTGCACCAATAAATTTTCTGTTTTAACTTGTGAACACTTGAGTGAAACTAAGTCAGAGAAAGAGCCAGAAAAAGAAAAAACAATAACTATTTTGAAAAATACAAAAAAGGAGATGGTTCAGGGTAAACCTAGGAAAACCCCCCCGAAAGAAAATTCAGAAAACAGTATTTTGGAAGTGTCACACGACGACAAGTCAGTCTCACTCCTGAAGAGAGGATCAGCCAGTGTGGCCGGTTATGATCTCTTCGTGGGAGAAGTAGTGGTTGTCCCAGCTCGCGGTCAAACACTAATCTCCACTAAACTTCATGTTGCTGTCCCTGTAGGGCATTATGGTAGAATTGCCCCACGATCAGGCCTAGCAGTGAAGGCGTCCATTGCAACTGGCGCAGGTGTTGTAGATTCTAATTACCGAGGCGAGGTCAAGGTCCTGTTGATGAACCATTCCAACAAGGATTTTGCAGTCGCCATAAATGACAAAATCACTCAATTAATTATCGAAAAAATCTCTAACCCTGAAATAGTGGAAAAGGCCAAGCTCGACGACACTGTTCGCAGCTCGCAAGGCTTTGGAAGCACATGAATAAAACGTGTATGCAGACTTTCCAATGAATTACATACGGTCAATCCTTGGTCTATCCGATAGATTAGGCAACAGTCTTACAAGGATGACAAACTAGCCATAAAACAATTACGAGAGTTTGTTCACGATGAGCGTATACCAGAAATAGATTCTGAATTTTTGACCTATTTGAGAAAAATGAGTGACGAAGAAGCGTTTATAGTGCTTCGCGACTTATAGTGAAAAACCAAATTTAAGAAAGCATCGGAGCGACGCAAGGCCTGAAACTCTCTTGAGGTCCCCGCCACGATTCTAACGGACGATGGCGCACCTCTGGAGTGTAAGGCTCTTGTTGACTCCAGTTGTACCGGTTTCTCCATCGATAAAAAGTTCGTTGAACAAAAGAGAATAAGTACTACTAAATTGCCATGCCCCGTTCATGTGTACAATGCTGACGGAAGTCTAAATAAGGCCGGAAGCATCACTGAGTTCGCTACAGTCGAATTAAAAATAATAGATCATAAGGAAAAAATATCTTTGGCAGTTATGGACTTAGGACTGAATCAGCTGTTCTTAGGTTATGACTGGCTATGCCTCCACAACCCATCCATAGACTGGCCTACAGGCCGCATGGAATTCAGGTGTAAGGAGAATCATATGCCGGCGTTGATAAAAGACGACAACGAGGAATTGGACGAACTAGACTGCTCAGAGGGCGAGTGATTATTCCAGATAAACATGGACTTCTTATTTAGAAACACTGCCACCAACATTGCAGCAAAAGAGTTCATCAAAAAGAAAAAGAAAACATTTGAAGAAGCCACCCCTGACTATATCCATGACTTCGCTGACGTTTTTGCCAAGGAATTATTCGATGAGTTACCCCCACACCGACCATGGGACCACGCCATTGAGCTTATGCCGGGAGACCACACCGTGGATTGCAAGGTCTACCCGCTAGGTCCAGGAGAGCAGAAGGAGCTCAATGCATTCCTTGAAGAAAACTTACGTTCAGGAAGAATACGACCATCCAAAAGCCCGTTCGCATCTGCCTTCTTCTTCATTAAAAAGAAGGATGGTAGACTGTGCCCTGTCCAGGATTATAGAAAACTAAATGCCATCACTGTGAGAAATTGATACCCCCTGCCATTAATACACGAACTCATTGATAAACTGAAAAAAGCAAAATACTATACCAAGTTCGACATCAGATGGGGTTACAATAACGTAAGAATGGCAGATGGAGACAAGTGGAAGGCCGCATTCCAGACGAACAGAGGCCTTTTTGAACCCTTAGTAATGTTCTTCAGTCTAACCAACTCACCCACGACATTTCAAACCATGATGAATAGTCTATTCAAAGATCTTATTGACCGTGGGGTCGTAGTTGTGTATATAGACGACATAATGATATTCACCGAAACAATCGAAGAACACAGAAAAGTGGTATGAGAGGTGCTAGACATATTAAGACGTGAACATTTATACTTGAGACACGATAAATGTGACTTTGAAGTAACCAAAACTGAGTTTCTGGGGTTGATCGTATCACGCCAGAACGTAAAGATGGAACCAAAAAAGGTAGCTGCCATCAAGGACTGGCCCCTGCCGCAAACAAGAAAACAGTTGTGAGGCTTCCTAGGTTTCCTCAACTTCTACCGTCGCTTCATCAAAAACTTTGCTCAAGTCGCGCGGCCCTTGAATGCACTCATGTCAGAAAAGAAAGAATTCGTGTGGACTGATGAGTGTACCGAGGCTGTAAATAAGTTAAAAGACACTATAACCTCAGCACCTGCCTTAGCCATGCCAACAGATGCTGACCTATTCAGAGTAGAAACCAACAGCTCAGGCATTGGCGTAGGCGCTGTCCTATCACAACTGCAAAACGGAATTTGGCACCCGATTGCCTTCATTTCACGCTCACTCAACGATGCAGAGAGAAATTACCATGCCGCTGACCTAGAAATGCTCACGGTCATCTTTGCACTCCAAGAGTGGCAACAATATTTATTGGGGGCCTTTCATCCATTCGAAATCCTAGTCAATCATAAGAACCTCGAATTCTACAGAAAACCTGTCGATTTATCACGCCGTCAAGCTAGATGGCAACAAATAATCCAAGAATACGACTTTAAGTTTATTCATCGTTCAGGCAAAACAAACCCTGCCAACCCTCTGTCCCGGAGGCCAGACTTTGAAAAGGGGGTAGAAAACGACAACAAAAACCAAATACTTTTGCCAGATTATTTATTCGATGCCACAGGTCCAAACCCTACGATCATGCGCGCTCGTGCTGTGACTGCACATACAATTGAGTCTTTAGTATCGCAGTATCAGTCAAAAGCTGAGAGATACGCAGTAGAAGGTTTGGCAAATTCGAGTTCACATTGGAGGAGGAAAGATGGTTTAATATATTGGCATAACCTCTTATATATTCCTTGGGAAAAATCCTTACGAGAAAAAGTAATAAAAGAAAATCACGATCATCCGTTAGCCGGACACCCAGGAGTAAGGCGCACACGTGACCTGATAATGACCCGCTACTATTGGCCCACTCTAAAAGCCAATGTAGAACGATACGTCACAGGTTGCGATCGCTGCCAGAAAACAAAAAATCGTCCAGTACCCTTTAAAACCCCGTTAAATCCCAATGAAGTCCCTGTAGCACCTTGGGAGATAATTTCAATTGACATAATTGGTCCTTTACCCAAGTCGCAAGGCAAAGATGCCATCCTCACGGTAGTAGACCGTTTTTCCAAAATGGTTCACCTGTTTGCCGTATCATCTACCATAACAGCCAAAGGAGTGGCGATTATATTCCACGACAACGTTTTCAAACTCCACGGCACACCAAAAAAGGTCATCTCCGATAGAGGTCCCCAATTTGTCTCAAACTTTATGACAGATCTTTATTTGTTACTACATATAGAAGGAAACCCCTCGACAGCGTACCATCCTCAAACGGACAGTCAGATAGAGAGATTCAACTCCGAAGTTGAATTATACCTCAGAACCTATGTCAATTACAAGCAAAACGATTGGGTGGAGTGGCTCCCCCTAGCCGAGTTCACTTACAATCAAAAAACATCAAGTGCTACAAATTCGTCACCTTTCATTCTAAACTATGGGCAACAGTCGTTGATCACAATTGATGGAAAAAGAGAGGTGAGGTCAGAGGACGTGAAGGAGTTCTGCGGAAAGATGAAAGAAGCATTCGAAAGGGCAAAAACATCTCTGGGCAAGGCTGCCGAGGACATGAAAAAATATTATGACTGAAAGACATGCACTTCCATTGAGTATAAAGCAGGCGACCAAGTCCTAGTGGACGGAAAACATATTTTCACTGATAGACCTACCAAGAAACTAGAGGACAAACACTATGGTCCTTTTAAGGTACTAAAAAAGGTCGGCCCTGCCGCGTATCAGCTCGAATTGCCAGTAGGTTGGCAAAAAAGAATACACCTGGTATTCCACGAATCCCACTTGTGGCCATATAAGGAAGGAGTCTACCCATCACAGAAGAAAGACCCTCCGCCACTGGTGGTTAACCCCCAAAAAAATGAATACAAGGTTGAATCCATTATTGATGTCAGAAAACGCCACAGAGGCCTAGAATACTTAGTCCATTGGAAAGGCTATCCATGAGAGGAGCATACGTGGGAACCCAAGGCACACCTCACGAATGCCAAGGGAACAATTGCCCACTTTTATAAAGAAAATCCCTCAGCTATGCATATCGCCCTATTCGAAGTGTGTGACTGCAACCTCTGCATCGATAAACAATCCATGTTCGAGAGCAATCACTTCAAGGCCTTGCCGCATTGCTTACTCAACTACCCACTCACCTCTTCGAAGTTCCCTCGATCCAAGAGTATCGAGCTTGAAAAGGGGGTAATGTCAGAACCGCAAAAATTACTACACTTTTCGCCATGTGCTGCTATCTTATCTTATCTACGCAGCCACTACATAGCCACCAAAACCATTCACACGAGCCTAGACCAAGTCTACGGCAATCACTGCGATTATATAAATGGTCTGGGCCCTATTGCCCTTAGCCCTACAATTAGTAAGCTGATGTCATCATGACATCATTATGATATCATACCCTATGCCCAAGCCTGCCCTAAAGCCAGTAGTTAGTATATAAGTAGTCGATTCCCATGTATGTTCCCTAGCTTTGGAATTCTCATTGCTACGACTTTCACTGCTTGTGTGAAGTCTGATACCAGTGCCTTTTGCTTACTCTTTGTGAGGGCACACCCATGGCAGTGTTCTACATAATTAATAATGTCCTTTTTCATAGCAGGCCAGGAAAAGAACCTGGCTACCTGCTGATAAGTACAGTATTGTCTGGCATATTTTGATATGGGTTCATTATGACAAATGCCTAAGAGTTCAATGCAGAGCTTTTTAGATACAAAGACCTTTTGCTCATTATCTTTGATAAATAAAGAGGAAGAGCTATTATAAGAATATCCTGGTATAGAAATGTTTTTTATTTTTTCTGATTCTTTTCTTATTTTTTCTTGGAAGGGAGAGGAAAGAGAAATGTTTTTGATAAATAACTTTTCTGGTAGTACAACAATGTCCTTGTTTAGGTCTAAAACAGCATCTTCATGGTTGGATCATTGAGATAAGGTGTTGGCCCAGTTTTGTGACCCAGGTTTATAAATAAGAACATAATTGAACTCCTGGATGAAGGTGTGCCATCAAGCTTGTCTTCCAGACAGTATCTGTGGCTTCTTCCAGTATTCTAAGTTCTTATGATCTGTCCAAATTTCAAATTCAGTTCAACCAATAAGATAATGGCACCACTCTTCAAGGGCATGAATGACTGCTAAGAGTTCTTTGTCATAAATAGGGTAATTTTGCTTGGCGGAGTTGAAGGAATGTGAAAGGAAGGCACAAGGCCTCCATACCATATCTGGACATTCTTGCCATAACACTCCACCAGTGGCAATGTCCAATGCATCTGTTTCTACCTGCATTCTTCTCAAGCTATCTGGATAAGCAAGGCTTTTGTGAACTTCTTTTTGAGGGCCTGAAAGGCAGCTTTTTCTTCTATGCCCCATTGGAAAGGGGTATTCTTTTTCATTAAATTATTAAGGGGGTGAGCAAGATCGGTGAAGCCCTTGATGAACTTTCTGTAATAATTACATAAGCCTGAGAATGCTTGTACCTGCTTCAAGAATGTTGGTTCTGGCCAATCTTCAATGGCTTGGGTCTTTTTGTTCTGCATTTGGACACCATCCTTAGAAACCACCATCCCTAGGAAATCAACTTTGTCAGCAGAAAACATGCATTTTTCTGGCTTTGACAAATAAATCATTCTCACACAAGCACAAGAGAACCTCTTTTACTAGGTCTTCATGTTACTTTTTGGTTTTACCCTTGAAAAAGACCATAATATTGTCCATATAAATAATTATGAATGCATACATGTCATTAAAAATGTCATTCATCATTTCCTGAAAAGTCAGGGGTGAGTTTATAAGACCAAAATACATAACAGTCAGTTCATAGGCTCTGATGGGCATTACAAACACTGCTTTCCATTTGTTGCCTTCTTTGATATAAATATTATTAAATCCCCATCTAAGATCCATTGCAGTAAACATGTCAGCACCTTTAAGCTGATCAATCAGCTGATAAATCAGGGGTAACAGATAAGCATTTTTGACCATTTCATCATTTAATATCTATAATCCATGACTAGCCACTTCTTTCCATCTTTTTTCAGGATAAAGAAGACCGGCGCTGTTTGGGGCAACTTACTTGGCCTAATATAACCCTTTTTTAATTATTTTTCAATAAAGCTATGGATTTCCTCATTTTCTGAATCTGACATGGGAATGACCCTTCCTTTCTTTGGTACAAAGTTGGGTTTAAGGTCTATTGCATGATCCCATGGTTTTCTCATTGGCATACAGGAGGATTCTTGTTTTGAGAACTGGTCCAGGAAGTCATGGTATGCTTTTGGTACCTTAGCCACAACTTTGGGTTCTATACTATGTACATCTACAAACTGCTGTTCTACAGCATTCTTAATTAAGTGGCACTATTCAGTTCAGTGTCCATAAGATACGATCTTCTTGATCCAGTCTATTATAGGGTTGTGGTGGCTGAGCCAATCATACCCAATCATCATGGCATGTGACCTGAGGAAGATCACAAATGCCTCTATCACCTTGTAATGTCTGTGAATTGAAATAAACAGTTTTATTTTGTACTGAATCTTGCCTGCTGCTCCTTAGGAGCCATCAGTATTGAATACAATTACAGGTTTTTCTAGAGGTATTAAGTTAATTTTGTGGCTCTTGCAAAACTTCTTGTTGATGAATGTGTTCACCACTCCAGAGTCAAGCAGAGCTCATAGAGTTCTTGTCCTTCATTGAGCCTGGCTCTGGTATATGATGGCCACAAGAGGAGAGAAATCTCCTCCACATGTTAATGAACTTCAACCTGTAGGGATTTTGTTAATAGATAAAGATGAGGTAAAGGTATATTCCAATAGGGAATCAAGCATGCTATTGTTTGAGTCCAGTGTCAAGCTCCATAATGAAGACCCCCTTTCAGAATTTGAATCACCTGATATTAAATATGTAAGCATAGAACTAATTGTATATATGGGAAAGTCCTCCTTGGAGCATGGTGTCAAAAAGAGATCATCAGGTGTTTTCTCAACTCCCTGCAGTGGCTCTATACTAGCCGGCCTTTCCAAATTACTTACCATGGGCAACTGGGTTTCCCTAGAAAAGCACTCCCACTCCAGCTGGCCTGCAGAGCTTTCACTCCTGAAACCCCACTCAGAAATTGAAGAATGGGGATAACATGCCAAAACCACAGGTTTTTCCTCAGTTGGGCTTTTACTATATAATAGGACTTTACTGGCCCCCCTAGACCAAGAAACTGCCATCATACTACTCAAAGAACTTCAGTTACTACTCACTGCATGCAATACACAGTCTAATTTTACATGTGATAGTACTTCATAAATATTTCTGAGCTTACTATCATAGCCCAGAAGCCAATTGTAAACTGTTTTTTCTTTTTCTTTTTTTTCTGCTTTATTCTTATTTTTTATTGGTTCTTGTCCACTAAACACCCTACTGTTCAGGGACTGTTTCCTTTTAAAGATTCCACAGCCTTAGCTTTTGCTTTAGCTGTAAATACATCAAGCCAATAGGCTTAAGCCTTTTCACCCATATAAGCCTGCTTACTTGAGGTGCTGGGGGGCACCTGTCCTTGCGCAGCCTTTACCTCAGGAGACTGCATCTCCCATATCTGCTCATAGGTTCCTGTTTCTTCATTCAGGACCCATGTTCCTATAGCCCTGTTTTGAGCCCTGGGCAGGGCTGTGCCTTGTTAAGGCCATGGCCTCTGGTTGGGAGTTTGGGGACAGTCCCACTTAATGTGTCTGGGCTTCCCACATCCAAAACATGTCCTTGTGTCTTTGCCAGTGTTAACAGCATCAACATTCATTGGGGCTTCTCTCCCTGGCTGGATACCAGTTTGCAGAAAGCGAGGGGGCTGGCTTTCTCATGGTCCTAAAACCCAGGGCTTCTGGAACTGTCCTTGTTGTGGCTGCTGGGCACTGTGCCTGAAGTTCATTCTGCACTCTATCACCATGGACTCAAATGCTTGACCTACTCTCCTGTAAGCCAAGATCAAAATTTGCAACTGGACCTCTTCCTCCAGTATATTCATGTAGACCTGTAGATAAATATGGGGGTCCACTCCTATCTTGAGCAGGTTTATAGTGTGGTGCTCTTCCATGTCAGCCTCTCTTGAGAGAACATCAAATCTTTGAAGAAACGTGTTAACAGGCACATTATTTTGTTTGAGGTTTTAAAGAGCCCTCAAGCTCTCGTGGATGAGCATGTCTATCTGGAAGTGCTTGAAAATGTCAGTGAGGTATTGCCAATTGGGCCAGGCATCATCTCCCTAGCAGTTTCCTTGCTGGTATACTTCTTTTTCTTCATTGCAATACTTCTCTAGCTGGAGTCTTGCATAGGTGGTTGCTTTTCCCTTTATTTTGGAGAGGACAGCCATGGTCCTCAACTTGTTTGAGTCCCACTTCTGCAGTGAAACCCAAACCTTGATGCTAGCAATACAATTACAGAACTTGGACTGCTTGCCTTCCCAATCTCTAGGATCAGCAACTTTCTTGGTGATGGAAGTGCTTTTCTTCCATCGGTTTTGCAAGAAAGCTGCAAGAAGCTCTTTCAAATTGTCAGCCTCTGAGGCCATCTTATTGCAGGATGAGAAGATGGGGGAAAGTTGTAATTGGGAAAAAAAATCTTCAAGGGGTTCCACTTTGATTTCTAATCCTTATTGCGCACTATTTTCCAAGTGTGCTCTGGGGACTCAATAGATAAAGGGTCATAAAAAATATTTTTTCGAGTGCAGGTAATACCTTCTGTGTCAAAAGATTTCATAACAAAGTTTCTTTGGCTGTTCTTTAACCAAAGACCAACTACACATAAACTACTTGTATCGACCTATTTCTAGAGCTACTAAAGATACTTTACCTCCCTGGCTGCAGGGGACTAACACAATGATATATCCTCAGCCCAAAGACTTCCGCAAGAGGTCAATGGTTGGACTTCACAAATCAGGCATGACCCTGGCATGGACTTTCAATCCAAAGGGGTGACTTTGAAAAGGTATTATGTAAACTAACACATCAATGGACTTGTGCTTCTCAGGTGCTTCCCTAAAGGTAGCAGGGGAAAATGAAAATAAAACCAGAAACTCCCAGGAAAAGACCCTATTCTCTGGGTGACAAAAAGTCCCTTTCAAGAGCTAACACTCTTGCAACTGTCAAGTGGCTGCCTGCTCTTGTTCCCTTGACCCTGGGACCTGGATAGTGTATCAAGCTTTGACCAAGTGTTATGCTCTTGCAAACATACCACTAGCCAAGCCCATTGCAGCCTTACATCAGAGACTGGCAAGAAAAAGAATAGAAGGAAAAGAGCTGAAGCATACCAATCAGACAGTTTTAACCCAAACAGACAAGTGGTCAAAGCTGGGGGTGCCAGTGATGAACACAAGCCTTTATATATTGTATAAGTATGCACACAGACCAAGCAGTGCATGGGAGGAATTACTATACAAGTACATACTGTTCTCACAGAGGCAATATAAAATGGAAGAGAAGAGATGGAGATTAAATAGGCATGTAAACTGTGAGGAATAATGTCATAGTCTAGACCAGTCTAGACCTGGGTCATGTGCATGCTCCCATGATCACATGCACTGGTCACATGACTTTGAAAAGAGAAGGCGAAAGTAAAAAGTTAGGTTAAGAAATAGGGGTTCATAACACTAATGGAGAGTTCCCTGTGAAAGTAGCTTAATGATATTGTTCTGAAATAAAGGCCACTTGTGTGTTGCAATCTAGAGTTGACCAATGAGCACAAATTATCATAGAATGCTCAGACATGCTTTGAACTCACCAATCCCTTGCATTCCTCTTCATATTGCTAGCAACACCATTTATATCAGTTTTGTAATGTTTGAACACAATAGTACATACCTTTTTTTGAGTGTTATGGACACTTTTCCAATATCCTACAAATTTGTTCCCTATACCACCATGATTAACCTATGCAAGCCAATAGTAAGCACAGAGTGTGCTGGAAAAATGGATGATTGTGAGTGATGTTAAAAATGCCCCCAAAAAACTTGAACTGCATGCTATCTTGTTTTCATCTTTTATGGTTTCCAACTCCCTGCTTGCTTTGTACCATTGCTTGTCAATGTGGTGATGACATGGCCTGACTTCTCTGACACAGGTAAATTGCATCCTGACAAACCCATGGCCTTGGTGCCAGTATTCATAACCTTGTCATTGGCACCCATGGTCTTGTTGCCAGCAGTATTATTTGTAACCTTGTCTTCAATATCCTGTGTCATGACCTTGTTGGTGGTGCTGGTAACCTTGACATTGATGTCTGCTGCCTTGCTTCCAGGATCAGCTGCAATGTCAGCAACTTTGTCTTGAGTCCTTGGTGCTGCATTCAAGTTGTTCCTCATAGATTGACTGCATATAACTTCTTTACCCTTTTGTAAGCCCATTCTAGTGAACAGAGATGTACCATTAAAATATGTTTGAACAGGAAGGACAGACTTACAATGGGTTTTCACTGCATGATGTTCCTCAACCACTGGTGATGGAGTTTGGCCTTGAGACTTGCTCAAGCCTGGCCCAGAACCAGAAGCTGTCGAACTTGAAGCAACAGAAGAGCAGAGGTCAGATGATTCAACCAATACTACATCTCCAACTTCAGATGTTCCCATTGGGAAGTCTGAGTCATATCCATATCCAGTGGCTGTATTGTGATAGTAACACTACTGCCAGTGGGAGCATCACTTGTGTCCAGACTGACAGTGCCCTCATCTGCTACAGGATCTATTTTGAGCCATTTGACATCTGATTCATTGGACTCTTTATTTTTTTCAAGATGCATCTGTGCCTATGAAGAGTATCTGTTGGTTGCAACAGCTTCAGCCTTCTAGCGATTTGCACAGAAATGAAACTACAGGAAAGCCTCAACAACTTCAACATAAAAAACCTTCTTAGCCTTATCTGTAGTAACACCCCATGATTGTGGTGCAGTGCCACTCTGCTTGAACCCATGCCAGATACTGCACATTTTTAATAGGATGGCAGAGATTGTATTCTTGTTGAGAGGGTTTCCATCCTGGTCCTTGAGCCAAAGAAGTGGGTTGTCATATTTTCACTGTTCCACTCCTTGTAATTTTGGCCTGTTGAGTTTTTCCCAAGCCTTGTATTTCTCTTGAGTCCAAAAGTGGACATGGGGATAGTTGCTTTCATTCAGAGGAGGAGGCAAGATCATAATCTGAGTTACAGCAGTGGACTGATCCAAGGATACAGTAAAAGGCTGGTTCTCATTGATTACAATGGTGGGATTGGAGCAGAGCTGTAGTGCACTAATGGGTCATTTGAATGCATCCCTGGCAAAATGACCTCAAAACCTGTATATATGCACCACTGGGATTAAAATAATAAACTCACTCATAGGTGTTCTTTGCAATTACCAAGGCGGCATTCTCAGCTTGCAATTGTAGATTGAGTGCTTGAAGTGACTGGATCTGTTGCTCATACTGATGGTGGTGTGACTGTGACATTATGTGGTCATGGCAGAATGGAAGTGTAAATGTTCATAACAACTTGAGCTACAATACTATGAAAGGGTACAAACCTGGCTTTGCAGTGATATTGTGTTGAAAAACTGCCTGATTTTCTCAAAGGTACCTGAGACACTGCCTTGCATTTTGCCAATTAGATAGTGGGTAAGCTTAACATAGGAGATGGCATATCAAAATCACCTATATACATTCCAGAAGAGTTGGATAGAGCTGGATGATTTTGAAACATCATTGGAGTGGTCAAACCATAGTAACTTGTGGTAGTGGTAATGGTACAGTAAAAAGAATAGTATTTATCTTCTAATGCAACTCAAATCTACTACCACTACCACTACCACTACTACAATGTCCCCTGTACTCATTGTGTACCATGAATGCATTTACCTCAATCAATCTCAGGCCAGTTCAGGTTGATGTGAGAGTGAAAACTGCATATGTTGGCATACTCAAAAACAATATAGAAATGTGAAAAATTTATTTCATATATCATTCTATGCTATTATATATGTCATTGTTGTTATCATCATCTATGTTTTCAGAGCCTGGATGATTGTAAGTGCTATCAAGCTTACTCATATCCACAACAAAATATTTTCCTCTGAGTCCACTGTCAGCCATATCAAACACATGTGGAACCATTCCAATAACAGACACAATTGACTTGATATCAACAAAAGTAAGGCTTGCCTGTTCAGAAAATTCACAGATCTTCACAGTTCCATATGACAGATTGCAGAAATTGTCATCAAATGGAGTAAATAGCTGAATATAGGCAGCATTCACAAAATTCCATTGTTTGTCACTCTGCAGACTTGGATTTCCAGTGCCTTGAGATCCTGAGTCAGGGTCACCATCCAGTTGGACTGCAAGCTGAGTGTAGTACTGGACCTCAGCAGCATGCCATGTATTATCTTTCATGAGCTAACACAAGTTAGACAAGTTTGTAGAAGTATTACTATACATTACCTTTAGATGTTGGGATATATGTTGATCAGCATCAGGTGACTTCTGTTTTTCAGTCCATGCTGATCATGCAATTTGACCATTAGAAAGGCAGAGATGAGTCCACTGTCAAAATCTTGCAGGAATGAGTTTCTGAAGAAAACTTGCAATAGCTTTATGTTCATCAAGAGTGCCTTCAATTGGATGGTGGTCAGATTTACAGAGAAGAACATAGCCATCACCAATGTCTTCAGTGCCATGAGGAATTGAAGTTTCATCAACATCAAATTGGGGGAAAAGAGCTTTGAGTGCATTTATCTGACAGCATTGGATGCCTTGCTGTGCAAGATTTGAAAATGAATCTGATGGTTGTTGGATCTCTTGACCAAGATTGCCAAATGTCCACTCCATAGTCCATTGTGAAGAACATATAGGTGCTCCAACACATGTTGCCTTCAATGCAAGATGGTTTGTGAGGTAAATACACAGCCAAACAAAGTAAATCCAATTAATCCATCACTGATAATACAGGAGCTCGAACTCTTCTTTCCATTCAGCAAACCATTTACAAGCTTGTTGAAGATCTGCTGGTGAAATCCTGTATTGAGACATGGTGTAAATCACAGCAACAAAATTGCAAAAGTTACACCAGTGTTTATTAGAAAGGATGCCATAAAGTAATACTGGACAGAGATGATAAAGTTAGGTTATATATTTGCATGCCTTGTAGAATGAGTTTAACTTTTTTGCTGGATTGTGAGGAGTGACATCAAAACACTCAGGAAGATGTCACTTGCAGATGGCAACAGCAAGACCATGGTCTTCCCATTTTCTTCCAATGAGGACCCTCCAAATCCAGTCAGTCTTGCTATCCATGTGATCATCACAGTCCATTTTCCCATGCCAAATATTAACAAACAGAGCAGCCATGTTTGCACCAGCATAGTGCATGATTTCAGACAAAAAGCATTCTGGAATCCCTAGAATCCTCTTTGGCTGTAATCAAAGAAGGATACTCAGACTGACAATCCTAGTTTGAAGGCAATGCTTATCATATTGCCATTTGTACAGTGATAACATCAAGAACTTGAGATTTCTCATGTACTCGTCAGATGTTCCAGTCAAAATGTCATGAGGACTGATATCATTGTGAAGACATTCCAAGATGTTGTAATTACTGGGTAAAAGGAATACCAGGTAATATTGCAATCCCAATGGTTTTCGATGGCCACAGAGTGGGCAATACATATGACAACCATATTTTCCTGAATGTCTGACAAGATTGCTGGTGCAAAGTAAGCCAGGGCCATCTTTGCAGGACAAGAAGGGAAAAGGTTGGAAAATGATGCTTTTGTTCTTGTTGGCATTCCATATGGTCAGTCCTTCATGCTGCAGTGCAGAAACATGATGAAAGCCTGGATAAAGGAATAACTAGATGAACCCTTGTTTCTTGGATCCAGATATGATAGTGCTTGGAAGAACATTCTTTTTCTTGTAGTGCTTCTCTGGAGAGTGCTCAGCAACAATCCATATGTAAATCCAGCAATCAAACTCCTTTTTTTTCATATAGTTGTGCACCATCAATTAAAAAAATGAGTAATATGTCATTATTGCTGATTTACTGAGTGCAATGAGCCTCAAGGTATGCTTCTCCAGTAAGAAGGTCATTGTAGCCATCCAGAACACCTTCATTTCACTCTATTTCTTCCCAAATTTTGTGTGTCTGTTTCTTCTGATAACATAGTTTGGCAGCAATTTGTGGGTTTCAATAGAGGGCTTGGAGTTGTGGTCCAATTGGGATCATATTGAACACAGCACAAGATGTTTTAACACAACCAAATGACTGAGCAAGCTGAATCTGATCATATCAGTGTTCCTGGCAAGTGGGACACTGCTCCAGGTCCATGTAGGGTCCAGTATAGGTGATATAGCTATTAAGGCACATATCATTGATGATAGGTGTGACTCCAGTGACCTCTGCAAGCATTGTCTTGATATGGTAGAGTAAAGGAATGACAAATGCCAGGAAACACTTTTCAACAGCACAATGGATTTTTTCATATGTTTCTTGGGATGAGTGTTCCAGTGCAAGAAACATTGAGAATATGAGTTTGATAACATGGTCCTCAAGCTCAGGTGTTGTCTGAGGAGGGTTGTGAAGCTGTTTAAGTGCATCATCTGATAGTCCACCAAGATTATCTAATTTTGCATTTCATAGGCACTGAATAAACTGCATATCACATTGGAGGAAGTCAATGTGCACAGACTCTTTGAGCTCAGCTAGATTAAGATCATAGAGTGGAGTCTGTCTTGCCTGACAAGCCTGTGAATTTTGGTGTTGATCAGAGTTAGGATGGTTCAACTAAGTGATTGAATCATGAAATGGAGCAGTATTTAGGCACTTACATGTTAAAGAAGCAGAAGCTCTGGAGTGAGTGGATTAAGCTAGCTCAATTCCACCACAATGCCTTACTCATGACATTCACTGGTCACACTCCATTCACTGTCACTCATAACTATCACCCTCAACTCAGTTTTGAAGTATCTTCCTCATCCCTTGCTGGACACTTTTACTAGCAGGCTGGTATTGCACATGACAATGTGTGACAGTCACTTGAGCATGCTTGCAATCAGATGATAGAGCAGTTGGACAATAGAAGGTCCAATTCCTCCACCTATAACTTAAAAGATAAAGTTTGGTTATCAACTGACAACTTAAAATTGCCATACATCATGTGCAAGCTTATGCAAAAATGGATTGGACCCTATTCCATGGTTCAAGTTCTCCCAAACACAGTTAAGCTGCACCTCTCCTCTTTCATTCAAATTCACCCAGTTGTAAATATTTCCCATGTTAAACCCTACCATGACACACTACCAGGGCAACCTGTCTCTCACCTGGACATGATTGAGGTATCTGATGAAGGTCACAAAGAATTCAAAGTGAAATCCATTGTTGCATCTAGAATGCATAAAGGAAAGCTGGAGTACCTTGTCCATTGGTGCAGTTGCAATGAAAAGGATCACACTTGGGAACCAGCAGTCAACTTAGTGAATGCACAGAATGCTGTTCAGAAGTTCCACCACTCCCACCCATTTGCCCCTCGACCTCTTTATGAACTCTCAATAGCTGAATTCATATCCCTCTTTAATATTTTTGGCCCTGAGGCAGGCACTGGATTTATGGCGACTCATCTGGAATACAAGTCTTTAGGGGGGGTAGTGTTATAAACCCCTATTTCTTCACCTAACATTTCACTTTCACTTTCCCTTTTCAAAGTCACATGACCAGTGCATGTGATTGTGGGAGCATGCACATGACCCAGGTCTAGACTATGACATCATGCCTTATGGTTTACACACTTATTTAATCCCTGTCTCTTCTCTTCCATTCTATACTGCCTCTGTGAGAGCAGTATGTACTTGTATAGCAATTCCTCCCATGCACTGCTTGGTCCATGCATGCACTTGTACAATATATAAAGGCTCATGCTCATTGCTGGCTCCCCAGCTTTGACCACTTGTCTGTTCAGGTTAAAACTGTCTGATTGGTGTGCTTCAGCTCTTCTCATCTCCATTCCATCTTTGCCAGTCTTTGGTGTAGGACTGCAATGGCTTGGCTAGTGGTGTGTTCACAAGGGCATAACACATTGCAATGTTTTTATTGCTCAGTGTATTTGAGAATCTTTTTTAATGGTATACAAACTCAATGGAAAGAGCTTATCTTGTTGTGAACCCTACATCCGAGACACATATTGCACTGGCCAGACTTTAACTACAGGGAAAGGGTGCACCAACCCCAACCCACAAGACCACTGGATTGTGAGGAATGGACATCTTGGAACCCTTAATAGCTGTGGCCTTTACCAAGGACCCACAGAGCTAATCTCACAGTAATCCCTTAGTTAAGAGTTCATATCACAAGTGGTTAAGACTAGGGGGACCTAGTTGAAACCACCTGAGTACTTATAGTATTGCAAGGGGTGCATGGACCAGCCATGACCCTGAATCCTAAATAGATACAAGTACTCTATATAGCAATATTCTTGACCATAGTGAGAATGCATGAGGTATTGGTGCACATCAGAATGGAAAAGAATCTACCATCAAATCTAACTCTAAATAGTGGTAATAAATGTGGGAATAGAAGCAGAAGCTTCTATGCCAAGCGGATGGTAATTAAAGTATCTAGACGTGAAGATCAAAGGAAATCTAGATAGTGAATACCATATCAAGAGGATCAAGATCCTACAAATCAAGATCTAATATGACTATAAAGGGAAAGAGAAGAGAGATGAGATCCTTGGAGATCATTATCAGGTACAGATCTAAGATCCAATCTCTGAACTCTATAATATCATCAATGAGTGTAAACATGGATTAGCTAATAGGGTCTGACTAATAGCTAATGACAATTCATCAATGAGGCAAGCTCAATAACTATGGGTGTATAATGTAATGTCATCACATGACAAGTCACATGGCATCATGTGATCAGGGATCACATGGTAGGTGCACAGAGGACAGTCCATGGACTGTGAAGTCTCATGGTTACATGCAAGAGAAATCAAAAGGATTCTAAGTATGAGAATGGCTCAATCTATAGCATTGCTGCTAGAGACATCATCACTCTTGTCAAGTACTGATGCTAATGATTGTGGTGATACAATGGAGCCTAGCACTTCAAAGGATAAGGGGTCATTGAAGGCAAAGAATAGCATATGCCTTTGTAAGGTTGTGAAGGATGTTGTGAAATGTAAAAGAATGACTATTGTCAATGACAATGTTGGCAATTGGTAAATAAAATGATGATGATTAAATATGATTGTTCACTTTATTCACAACACATCCTGTCTGCTGAGTTCCATTACAACTCTTTTATTCACTTTATTACTAAGAAAACACCTTTCTTCCTTGTAATGGGCTATGAACTAAGAGCATATCTCTCTTTATGCCCCTTCTTCATCAACTCCCTCAAATCCTGACTCTCCTGCATTTAAAACACCTAAATAAAAGCCTTAGCAGCTCACAAGCTAGCCCAGAAGGTGATTAAATTGCAAGTTACTGCCAAATTCTTCCCCTGGAAACAGGAAGATAAGGTGTGACTTGAAGAAAAGATCCTTTGCATTCTGGACCAATCACAAAAACTCCTTCCTAAGCAATATAATCCCAAAAATGGATGAAAGTACAATATAATGAACAAGTGTACAAAGAATATAGTAATGAATGTAGTATATATGAATTAATTACCTAGCTGTTCCCTTGATATTTTAAACTATTTATTAAGCTGATCTACTATGGTTCTTAAATTTCTAACACACTAAATATATAATTTGGCTATTGATCTCCCTTGATATTGTAAACTTCTTATTAAGCTGATCTACTATGGTTTTTAAATTTCTAACACACTAAATATATAATTTGGCTATTAATCTCAATATATGAATTACTTACCTGGCTATTTTGGTATAAAGCATATAATCTTGATGTCTTAAACTTCTTATTAAGCTAATCCACTATATAATTGATAGTCTTGATATCTTAAAGACCTTGGTAAGCTGGTAAACTAGAAAGCAGATTATCTTGATATATTAAAGATCTAAACAAGCTTATATACTACAAAGCTAATAGTCTTACTATATAATTGTTCTATTATCTTATTTCATAAAGGGATATGCCTGAAATAAGAGTATTTATGATGATTTGAACATCTTATGTATCTTATGTATCTGATTTAAGACATATAAGAGCCTTTAAGAGCTTTTAAGAATTTTTGTATATTTGCTAATGTGTCAAGGTATGTTTTAGAATCAATATTAGATCTCACTAACTAAATACTTCAGCTCACAGTAGACCAAAAGATCTGTGTCACAAAGGTGCAGTATTTCACCCAGCTTGCTGTGATCATGCCAGAAAATGGTAGGAGCCTTTGTAATATTGCAATTGTCAAGTTTTATTTGAGCTCCACACCAAGCTACTGCAATATTCTACACAAGTTCTTGCAGCCTCAACACTTCTCAATACTATCAGTATTGTAGATAATACTTCTATTTATGGTATTGTCACAATGATACCTACTAAGCTAACCTTACCATCTGAAGTTGAAAAGAAGTGATTTTGTATGGTTGAAAAACCTGGGCTCAATTTGTCTGATCTTGGAGCATTCCATGGTCTATACCCAGACAGTGATAATAATGATGACTATGGTGATAATGTAGAGTAGTTTTCTCTATTTCAGGCTATACATTCATTGCACAACTTACACTACAGAGAATAATATGCCATTGAAATAATAAAACTTACTATAGCATAGGTGCTGTGCAATATGCACCTTTTCACCCAGTTGTTTAATGTTAAGAGTAAATGTATGAATGTCCCACTGGGGAACAATGTTATCTACATTGATTAAAATAATATATTGAGAACAGGAGCTTTGTGGATTGACTGATCTAATATACTTGGTTATTTCAATAAGGTTCACCATGTACAGAATCTGCCAAGTCAGAGGTGCCCCTAACAATGCTATCTGCTTTTCTACACTTCTTCCATTTCTTGTTTCAGCTTCATTGTTTTTCTCTTTTATTTTGTCATGAATTTTTTCAACTTTAACTTGTTTGGCCAAGGAGGTGGTCAAGGAAGTGATCTTCAGCACAACACTATTGATTATACTAGCTGAGATGTTAACATAATTATGCACCCTATGCTGATATTCTCAGGAGCAAATACTACTGGCATATTTCAGGTGTGTTCTGTTTCAGATCTGATTCTCTCACAAAGACCCAGATACACCAGTTCAGAGTGCATATTGTTATGGTAGGGTAGTATTTGGAGAGTGTTTCTTTTCTTTGTATCTTCTTTTCTTTGGGGTGTCCTAGCAAGCCCAATATTTCTACCTGCATTGACCTTTCTTTCTCTCAACTGTAGATTCAGATGGAACATTCCTTTCTCTTCTAGAATGTTCCATAACCCCTCTATTGTTCTTCTCTATAAGAAACACTTCTCTCCTTGTATGAAACTCTTCCTTCAAGTTCCATCATATTTCCTGGTCTGTGCATGGATCTCCATCATATAAATATTGTCCTTTCTCATCCTGTATATTAAGCTAGTTCTATGCAATTCAACCTTGCTGTGAACTCTCCAGTGGTGTGAAGATTGATCACCAATAAGATCCTTGGTGCATAACCTCTACTTTATTAGACTTCATCTTACCACAAAGTAGACACTTTGGCTAGATTCTATGCAAGATACATATCAAAAGAACTAGCTTTCTAACCATCATTCTCCTACCTAGGAGTAAAAATCTGTTGTCCAATATTTCCACCCTCAGGTATGTAATCCAACCTCCCTCCAGAACCCCATCCCCCACCCCACAACCTCCATTCACCACCACCAGCAACCCTGTAATCTTCTTTCTCTGAGGCATCAAAAAGTCATTAGAAGCCATTGTTGTCCCAGCTCCTCTAGCTCAATGAGTCACTTTCTCCTTTTTTTCTTATAATCAACTAGTTTCCCTGCCCCTGAACAACCCTCCACATCTGCATCCACTCCTTCACAAAACCACCCATTTCACCACTGCCCAAAGAAAAATGACCACCTTCTCCCACTCCTGTTGACCCAACCTCTGAAGAAGAACTCTTCCCCTCTCCATCCACCTCTTTACCCCTATCTGAGCATATTATGTCTTCCTCTGCTGACAGGAAGACTGAGTTGAAAGCAAACCTATCCAAGGACTTTTCTGGCAAGTCCAAGGATGCCATGCAATGAATATTGGCCATGAGGACCTACTTTATGATGAATAAGGACTTTTACTGACCCAAGGATCAGGTTATGGTGACCATCAACAAAATAAGTAAAGGTCAGGGCATTCCTTTCACAGAAACTTGGTATATAAAGATAATGAATGATGATCTCCTGGCCAAGAAAGAGTCATCTGCAAAGTTGGTTGAAAAATTTTAGAGAACATTCTTCCCCTTTGATCTAAAAGCAAGTGCCCAAAAAAAGATGAGAAACTTGTGACAGGAGATGAGTAAAGATGGATTCTGCAACTACATGTCAGAATTCCAACTGGCCACATCAAAAGCCAAGATAACTGATAAAAATGCACTAATTGACCAGTTTACTGGAGGACTTGATCAAAAATAGCTGGAATGGTCTTGTTCATATAAGAGGTTCCCTCAATGTTGGAGAGATGGATCTCAGCTGCTAGCTGCTTTCATAGGCAGCAGCAATACATCAAGGAGTTACATCAAGGCAGGTTCTCCTTTAATTCATCTAGTTAGAACTGTGACCCAAATGCCATGGATGTCAACACAATATGGCTTACCCCAGTTCAGCAAGCTAAACACATGTGCAAGGGGTTATTTTTCATTTGCCACAGGAAAAAATGCTCGACTCAGAACCATCCTTGCCCCAACAATAATTTGACCTCTATTCCATCACCTTACCCACCTCAAAACCCAGAGCAGGCCCAAGCAGCTCCTATCACCCCTACCACCCCTATTGCCATTGCCCAGCCATTGGAGCTGGTCAAGTATGTGCATCACCTTAAGAAGAACAAGGTTGATGCCAATGAAATCCTTCAAGCACTTAAGGCATGCTATGAAGATGGAGAACAAGAGCCTTTGACAGTTGCAAAGGCAATTCATGAGAATTTTTAAAGAGAAGGAAAGTTCCAATATCTTCTCCTTTAATTCATATTGCTCCTATAATTGTATCAGATAGAGACAAGAAATTGATTCACATTCCAATCTCTTTATCACCCAACAAAGCACAAATCATTAAAACATCTGCCCTAATTGACAGTGGGGCTACCAGTGACTTTATTAGTCCAAATTTTATTGAAGAATATGATTTTCCCAAGGTCCACCTATTCCAACCTCTCTGAGCCTTGAACATCAATGGAACTGTCAAAAAGGGAGGGTTTATCCACTATAAGACTACCCTCCAACTCTCAATCAAAGACACCCTCAAGGAGAGAGGGTTTCTCATCATTGCCTCAGGAAAAGACAATGTCATTCTAGGAGTGCTATGGCTGAAGGCAGTCAATTCCTCCATTGATTGGAACTAAGGACATGTTTCCATTTTTCCTACTGCCTATATCCTAACTCTTAATCATTCCTTTGCCATTGATCAAAGGTATCTGGTCAAAATCCTTTCTGCTGACCCAATTGTGAGACTGAAATTAGGCTTAGGAAAGCAAAGAAAATCCTTCTCAGTTCATGGGCCTCAAAACTACTAAGAAAGGTAATCATCACCACTGAGATCACCCAATAACAAGAGGGGGCCAAGACAACTTTACCAGATTGGGCAAAGAAATTTGCCAAAGTCTTTGAAGAACAGACCCACAACAAGCTCCCTTCCTCTCATTCCTTTGACCATGTTATCATCCTCCACACTACCTTTGCTCCCAAAGTCACCAAGGTATACCCCCTCAACCTAAAGGAGCTTGATACATGCAATGCATTCATTGAAAAGCATTTAAAGACTGGACAAATTTTCCCTTCTCAGTCACCACAAGCCTCCCCCTTCTTCTTCATCCTGAAGAAAGACAGATCTGTTCAATCCTATCAAGACTATTATTACCTCAACTTGGATACTGTCAGAAATTCTTACCCTTTTTCTCTTATCTCAACTCTCATGGACCACCTGAAGGACTCTACTGTCTTCACCAAGTTTGATGTCTGATGGGAATACAACAACATTCATATAAAGAAAGGTAACCAATGGAAAGCTGCCTTCATTACTCACCAAGGACTTTTTGAACTGATAGTAATGTTCTTTGGTTTCTATAATTCCCCCACTATATTTCAAGCATTTATGAATGACATGTTTAGCAACATGATAGCTGAAGGGTGGCTCCTCATTTACAGTGGCTCAAATAAGTGTCCCAATATTGGGCCATTATGGAAAGACTTGACATTTGCAAAAGAACTAAAATATATCAGCTTTGACCCTTGCAGGGTTATTAATAGTCCTAACTCCTACCCTAAAAATGAGCTATTAGTCATGTGATTTGGTTGTCATGGCACTGAGATATAACATTTTCAAAATGACATATCATTGGGACACTTATTTTAGTAACATTTCTCTTCTGTAATTTTAGTACTTTGTATGCCCTCCCTTTACCTTTATCACTGCCTCTAGTCTCCTAGGCATGCTTTCTATCAATATTTGACATTTCTCAACCTCTATCTTGCCCCATTCCATATCAATCCTTTCCCAAAGCTCCCAAACCTCTCTTGGTGGTGTTGCATAGCTATTGAGCTTCTTTTTAAGAATTTGCCAAAGATGTTCAATAGGATTAAGGTCTGGAGATTGTGCTGGCCAATTAAGAACATTGATACCTTGAGATTCCAGCCACTTTTGGGCCCTCTTAGAGGTATGCTTGGGGTCATTATCATATTGAAAGATAATGCTTTCTTTAGGAATCCCAGAATTTTCCATAGTAGGAAGCAGATTATCCTCCAAGATGGAGACATACTGCTCAGCATTCATCCTCCCTTTCACCTCTGCAAGAATCCCCACTCCATTCCAGCCCATGCATCCCCAAACCATCAAGGAATCTCCTCCAAACTTTACTATTCCTTGTACCTCCTTGTCTTTAAAGGTGTTCCTGCCACTTTCCACACATACTTTCTTCCATCTGACCCAATCCTGTTGATCTTGGTTTCATCTGACCAAATTACCCTAGTCCAGTCCTCTACAGTCCAGTGTTGGTACTTGAGAGCAAAGTTCAGCCTATGTTTCCTATGCTTCATAGATAAGAGTGGCTTTTTCTTCTTGACTACAGCTTTTAGAGATGCAGAATTTAGCACATTGCAAATTGTTTGGGAAGAGACAGGAGAGGAGAGGGTAGAATTATGAGATGGGTTGCCTGAACAGCATTTTCAACCTTGCCAGAGGTAATACTAGAGACAATTCTTCTTTTGTCAGTAGGAGAAAGCTTGAAAGGAGGGCCTAATTTGATGTTTTCCCTGCCTGAATAAATCTCTTTGATAACCCTGGCCACAGTGGACTTCCCCAGACCAGCTTGGGAGGATATGTTTCTAGCAGAAAGACCAGATTGAGAGAAAAAGAGGATATGGGCTCTAATAGAGGCAGAAATGGACTTTATGGTGAAATAGGGTTAGCTGGGTGGTATTTCTGCTCTTTATAGTCCCCAGGGTTATTTAAGTTACATAATGAGACAGGATTGAAGCATAGCATCCATCAGAACATTATGTTATTTACCAAAAGATGACTGATAACATCATGGTCAAATATATGTTCCAATGACATGTTATTTTGAAAATGTTACATCTCAGTGCCATGACAACCAAATCACATAACTAAGGACTCATTTTCAGGGTAGGAGTTAGGGCTATTGATGACCTAGTAAGGGTCAAAGCTAATATATTTGGTTCTTTTGCAAATGTCAAGTTTTTCCAAAATGGCCCAACATTGGGACACTTATTTGAGCTACTGTACATGGACAACCTCCTTATTCATTCCTCCAACCTTGTCACTCATCATGAGCATACCCTTCATGTCCTCCAAGACCTTCAAGACCTCTATTTCTGTTTTAAACTCTTCAAGTGTGAGTTTGACAAGAATAAAGTTGAGTACCTGGGGATGGTAGTTTGTAAAGGATGTGCCCAGATGGATTCTGCCAAGCTTAATGTGATCAAAGATTGGAATGACTTCTGAGATGTCAAAGGTATTCACTTGTTCCTTGGGTTTTGCCATTTTTATTGCAAGTTAATTCTAGACTTCTCCTCCATTTCTCAATCCCTCCTTGTTCTCACCTGAAAAAACTAGCCCTAGGAATGGTCTTCCTCCCAAGAAATTGCCTTCTATACCCTCTAATTTGCCTTTACTTCAGCCCTTGTCCTTATCCTTTCAGACCTCCATAAACCATTCTATGTCATGACCAACATCTCTCTTACTGCTTCTGGTATAGTGCTGATGCAAGCTGATAATAATGGAGATCACCACCCCTGAACATATTTATCAAAAATCTTCTCTCCTACTAAGTATAACTATAATATTTACAACCATGAACTGCTTGCTGTCATCCATGTGCTCCAAGAATGGAAGCATTACCTTCAGGGTACTGGCCTTCCCATCACTATTATTACTGACCACAAGAATCTCACTTACTTTTGCAATCCCCACAAACTCTCTCATTGACAAGCTTGTTGGCATTTGTTTCTCCAGAACTTTGACCTCACCTTCTTCCCTGTCCCAGATAACACTATGGGGCCTGCAAACACCCTTTTCTGATGTGACTGTATCAACACTTCCTCTGACAACCAAGCTATCACCCTTCTTCTAGATGAAAATTTCATTCATAACCTTGATTTTGCCCTTAGCAAAAAGATCACTGCCTCCAGCACCTCTTACCCTCTTGTTCAGTCCACCCTTCATGCCTTGAAGAGCTCTTAACCCCTCTTTGGCCACTCTGACCCTAAGGACTGGATTTACCATGACAGTTAACTTTACTTTCAAACCCACCTCTATATCCCCACTTTTGCCTGCCATGACCTTGTTAAGTCTCTCCATGAGTCCCTTACTGGTGGCCATGGCAGCATCTTCCACACCATTGAATTGATATCTTGTGACTATTGGTGGCCTGGCTTTGCTGCATTTGTCTATCAATTTATTTCTGAGTGCACCATTTCCTAGTCTTCCAAGGTAAACACTCATTCTATAATCCCCCCTCTCTCTTCCCTCCCCTCCACCTGCACCCACCCCTTCCAACAGATCTTCATTGATCTTGTCACTAGGCTTTCCCCAGTCCAGAATCATAATACACTTATGGTTGTGATCAAGTATGGACTTATAGTATAAAGGGTGTAATTTTAACTCCTTGTAACTCAACTATCAGTGCAAAAGGAGTCACTAAATTGTTTTATGAGAAAATCTTCACTAGGTTCAGTCTCCACAACCATATTACTTCCAATAGAGGCCCTTATTTTGTGGCTTTTGCCAAAGAACTCATCTGCCTCCTTGAATATAATGTCCATCTTTTCTTTGCCTACTACCCATAGCCTAATGGAGAGAGAGAATGAGTCAATCAAGAGGTCAAGACTTACCTTCAGATCTGCTGCAATAGAGTATAGACCTGATGGAAGGAGCTTATCCTATTTTCCAAATTCCACCACAACTCATTGGTTCACTCCATGACAAAGAAAATGTTGTTCTCCCTGATGATGGGGTATGAACCCTGCCCATACCCTCTACTCTGTCCCTCCTTTGTTGACTCTCTCAATGGGCATCTTGCTGATATTGATAAAGCCTGAACAGAAGTGCTAGTGGCCCATGAACTGGCCCAGAAGGTGATGAAGTCCCACATAACTTCCAAGTTCACCCCCTGGAAACAAGGTGATAAGGTGTGGCTTGAAGGAAAGAATCTCCACATTTCCAACCAATTTTGAAAACTTTTCCCCAAAAGATATGGCCCTTTTGAGATTAAAAAGGTCATCACCTCTGTTGCCTATCATTTCCAACTCCCACCCTTGTGGAAGATTCACAATATATTCCATGCCTCCCTCTTACCATCCTATTGGAAAACCCCAGAACATGGCCTGAATTTCACCTACAACCCATCTGACATCATTAGAAATGAAAAAGAATTCAAAGTCAGGAAGATTCTATGCCACAAGAAGATCTGTGGTTTTTTCTGCTTTCTAATCTTCTGGAAAGGATGGCCAATTTCTGAATCCACATGGAAATCCAAGGAGAACCTCAAATATGCACAGACCATTCTTAATAAATATAAAAGGCAGTTCCCATCTGACTTCCCCTCAGCATAACTATTATCCACCAATATGTCCATTGGTCACACTTTGTCTTTGTCCTTATCTTCCCACTCCTATCATCCAGCCCCTTTCACCCTACCTTCCTATAGGGTTCACTCTATGCACCTTCCTACTACCATGTGCAACATGTTGTACACCTCCATGCTTCTTAATATTCAGTTGACACTCCTTATAGAAAATGATCCTATGCTTATGGGCAATGCCACCTTATGTGGTCTTGCCACTTTTTTCCACACTTATTCTTCTCTTGATGCCCTCTATTGCAATACTATATCCTAGCACTTTTACTGTGATGTTGATGGAACATTCCATGGGGTCACCATCTAGCTAGGAATAGCAGATGTTCAAAATACCATTTTAGGGCTGTTGCATACCAATGGGTTTGGATATGTCATCAATTGACTCCCCCTCACCAACCTTACCAACATCCTGGGTTCTCTCTATGAATCATTAAACCTGGTCAATTAACACATCTATAACAACAACTACTCCCTTTTCAACCCAATGCCACCTGTATATGTTACCACACACCCTGCTACCCCCATTGGATGTTCTCCATCCCTGCTTCCCCCCTCTATCTGTGCTGCTACTGGTGGCACTCCCACAGAATTTGAGATGACTTGTGTCAAAGGGTTAGAGGTCACCAATAGAGCTGTCAAAGAGCAAGAGACCTCTGCTGTACTCACTTCATGGGGGTCCATTACCAACCCCATCATTATTGATGAACCAGAGATCTCACCTGGCCTTCCTATTTTCCCTTCTTGCTCTCTTCATTGCTTTCAGTGCAACTTCCCCAATCACCTTATCCACCAGTGCCCCCAGTACTGCTGTCTTGAATGTTTTACCTGGGCCCCTGGCCACACTCATGGCAGATGCCCTTACTTCCTTTGCCAGTACTGTAATGCAGCTGGTCATTCTCCCCACTGTTGCTTCTTTTATCCTTGTGCATGTTGTGGCATACCAGGACATCTCACTAGCTCCTGCCCTAAGGCACATCATGCTTTCTCAGCCTCTGACTTTGACAATAATGATTTTGTCTACAACAGAGGTAATATATTGGGGCTAGAACTTTGAAGTGGTGGTTACCAACATCATTGAAGTAGTCTTTGAGGTGGTCCTTTGAAGCTATGAATGGGGTAATGTTATAGTAGGGCAGTATTTGGAGAGCTTTTCTTTTCTTTGTACCTTCTTTTCTTTGGGGCATCCTAGCAAGCCCAATATTTCTACCTGCATTGACCTTTCTTTCTCTCAATCATAGATTCAGATGGAATATTCCTTCCTCTTCTAAAATGTTCCATAACCCCTCTATTGTTCTTCTCTATAAGAAACACTTCTCTTCTTGTATGGAATTCTTCCTTCAAGTTCCATTGTACTTCCTGGTCTGTGTGAAGATCTCCATCATATAAGTAGTGTCCTTTCTCATCCTATATGTTAAGCTAGTTTTATGCAATTCAATCCTGCTATGAACTCTCTGTTGGTGTGAAGATTGATCACCAACAAGACTTTTGGCATGTAACCTCTACTCTATTGAACTCTGTATTACCACAGAGTAAACACTTTGGCTAGATTCTATGCAAGGTACATATTACATATATGCAGCAGGAAGTTGCCACTTTAAAGGAATACTGTAATATTCTTGAGAGAGAACTGCTCAAGGTTACAATGGAGCATGACAAAATCAAGTATGTACTCTTTAGTTATGGCCTGACTAATAAAACATCTTTGTTAGAATGCTATTTGACAAGCTCTTGACAACCTTTGACTCAGGTGCTTACATAGAACTCATCAAAACTGCAAAGACTGCCAATATATACCCAAATGTAAAGTTCTGGGTGCAATCAGCCTACAATGAGTGATCAAACATATTTCAGGGCTTTTTCACCCCTAATTCAAGTTTTCCTGGCTTGAAGATGAATGAGGGAATATTTTTTCAGAGGATACACTCAAGGCCATGCAGAAGAAGATACATGGAGCATGGGCCAAGCTTGCTAATCTAAAAAAGGCACCAAGAAGTTGGAGCAAGACTACCATATCAGCAAAGGAATTCATTTACCAGCTTATTTACAGGGCATTTCCATTCATGAAGCTTGGTGAAAACAATTGGAAGGTTGAGTATATTTGCTCACTCAGTTATCCAGGCTGAATTCATAACAATCTTGATGCTAAAGAGAACTTGGTCAAGGACAAACAAATGAAGGTCTATGTCAAGACTATGTCTCCAAGGGTAACTCTGAGACTTTGGAGTTGGATAGGGACTTCAGCTTCATCTTATGTGATATGCCTTTGTTAGGAGTCCAGTGTTCTTGTATTTATGAAGGAACAGAACAGAGCACAGAGATGACCTTGTTGGGTAATAAAGTTGAGGGTGATCAGAGGTGAACCATCAAGGCTCAAGCAGAGGGTCAGAGGGAGTATCTTAGTTGACATTCAAACTGAGGTATCTATAACCAAGTAAAAATTATTTATATGGAGGATAAGTACTGGTATTATTGGTAGCATCAGTCAACCAATGGAACTGGAGCTGTGCTCTGGTTTGGGGCATAGGATCAGAGGGTAGCAAGAGGCAGGACTAACCAGTAAGGCTTTACAAGCAAGAATGGAGATCATAAGTACAGTAAGCAGGAATGTCTAAGTACAACTCTGGGATCCAAGGGATGCAAACTCCAAGAAAACACACTGGAAATCATAAGTGCTAAATCTGGAGTCAAGTCTGGAAGAACAGAGTTGCATGGGATATGGCAGTCAAGGATGACAGTAGCAGAAGTCAATTGGTTATGAGCATGAACAGGAAATGCAAGGTAAAGCAACAGAAGTCTAAACTAGGAGAAAAGAGGCTAAAAGGTATGCTATTTTTTATCTAACAATGTCTCCTAACACTTTGTCTTGACAGGTTCAGACTTGGACTTGATGTTTGCAACTGTTAGCAGTGACTTTTCCACTAATTCACTCCTTCCTGAGTTGTTGGAAGCTAAGATGGCCCCTGGTTTGGCCTTATATTCACCTATGGCCACCCTACTACCCTCTTTACTACCCTTGCCTCTAGCAAGTGCCTTATCAGAGTTAGACTTGCTTGTGGCCATATTGTCACCTCCTAAGCTGCCACCCCTGAGAATACTCACTTCTACTATTTTAAAAGTGTTGGACTCCAACCATCCCCAGGATATACTGTATTCTGTAGTGCCCTAGTTTCAATTGAGGATAACATCAAAAAGAATTGTATAAGTGAGTCAACTGAGCAAGTGCTAGTTATTGTAAACCCACTGTGAGTAGTTCTTTATATTCATGAAACTAGAATACTAACCCCTTATGAAGTGGCATACTCACTAAGACATTACTGAAAATCAAAATACCTGTTATATCTGCAATGCAAGTGACTGCAAATAGTAATAGGAAGCTAGGCAAGAGTATGGATTAGGCCAACAAGACCTCCAGTGGCAAGTGCAAATGTGTTGATCATAATATGTGCACAACAAAGAACAAAACTGGCTAGTATATGATTATACTCTCTGTAATACATTTTTACATTATTAACTATGATTTCTAACAGCAACTTATGTGCCTTGTGCTGGCTCACTCATGTCAATGGAAATGGATCAAGTGATGACTTCCACTAATATTGGAATACTCTTGGCAAGGACCAACATGATGTAAGTGAGAACATAATGTGTGTAATCTCTTTAATCCATATACAGTGGCTCAAAAAAGTGTTCCAATGTTTGGCTATTTTGCAAAGGGCTGACATTTGCAAGAGATCCAAAAGGCATTAGCTCTAACCCTTGCAGGGTCATCAATAGCCCTAACCCTTGCCCTGAATCTGAGCCCTTGGTCATGTGATT
>JBBPQW010000119.1:0-40717 GCA_038092695.1 Boletus rubropictus | reverse complement strand
AGTGAGGTGTACTTGGCCATAATAGCAAGATGGACACAAGGTTAATGGAGGGTGTGCAGGTGTGCAGGTGGGTGCTGGGGGCCCATTGCCTCATGGCGAGACTGGCCTTTGTACCAGCAGTATCTGACAAAACATATAATACACAGCATGTCTTCACTTGAGATTGCCACAACCCACCACTTAGTTGACATACTTGAAAAAAAAGTACTTGGAGATGAAGCCTAGATACAGAGGAATAAGATGGTACTATTATAATTGCTGATATTCCATTGTTGTGACCAAACAAGGGGCAACTTCACAAAAAAGCACTTAATGCATTACTTTTTTGAGATACTGTATATGAACACTGCTCAAGCACAATATGCACCAGACACTATGGACACAACATTTATACAGAAGAGAACCCCTGCAATTAATGCTGCACATAGAGAAGTATTCTACAGGTTTACTTTATTTCTTTTTATTTCCTTTGATTAGACCCACTTCTGTTTGTGGGGGAGTGTTGGATATTACAAATGGTGTGTGGTACATACTGTGCTTACATAATCAGTGGTACTTAGAACTTTCATATGGTAGTTACCTTTTCCTTAGTGACTACTCATATAGTTCTATACTAGTAAATGGTTATGATGCTTGGTGTGTGGATAGTGGCTAATAGGTCTGAGTAGCCTGAGTGGGCAGATGCATGGGTTGAGGCTCAAGAATGGTGTAAAGTACCAAGTCTCTCTATGATGATATCTGATATTATTTCCATGCTTTGACTGGTCTACTGGTAGTCCATCTATTAGACTATACCTGTCTGGGTCCACTTGTATTGGCCCAGTTCCATTTATTATAGGTTTCCTTTACTTTTATCATTGTTGTCCACCATTACCATTCATTTTTACACCACCTGGACATCTATCTGGGTGGATATCACTTAGTCTGATCTGGTCTAGTATAGTCCAATTCCAGATTTGTTTAATTTGGACCAGTTTTAGTCTGGATTGACCCCTAATAAGCTTGGTTTTACTTGGACTTTTTACTACCTCTTTCAGACTTATTTAGGATTTCTATCTGAAGTTCAGGGACATGCCCTAGACTATAAAAGGCTTGTCCTAAGTTTTGAAATAAAGTTTCCACTTTCCATCTGTTTTTCTCTCCTATTTCTCTTTGGAAGGGATTTCTAGTCATTCTTAGGTCCACCCAGTCATTGGGTCTACTTTTGGCAGTCCATGGCCTTCCTTGGATGAGTCTATACTTGCACCCTACTAGTCCTCTGGACCTCCTAGTCTGGATTGCTGTTTTACAATAGTTTATTGATATAAGCAGCAAAAAATATATACTGCTAAAGATCACAGAAGCCAAGCAATTGCTCATCAAGTGGACAGGGCACAAGGAGGAGGGGGCACTGTTTCCTGTTCTTGAGAGAGCAGGCTCTCTATTTGATGACAAGGTTGCAGTGCCTGAGCTGACTCAAGACATGGTAATGGAGTCCAAGGTGGAGGTGACTGATGTGGTGGCAATTTGCAGATCAAAGGTGGTGTTGTCCAACATGGTTTTGGCTACCTTGGGAACTAAGGTATGTATTATTGCAGCACTATCTTATTTAGCTAATGGTTTCTCATAGCAAATATGTACCAAAGACAAGAATAAAGTGGGGTCATCTACTAAAACCTGCCCAAAGGCAGTCATGTCATCTTGGGAGTTGGTCCCCCTTGAGTCAAAACACCTGCATGCACTGCATCAAGGCCAGTTGGGTCTGCTAAACGGGTAGCTCTACCACCTGCTACCACTGCAGGCAAAAGAAGATAAAATACAACCTTTCAGCCAAGCAACAGGCACTAAAGACAAAAACCATGGTGAAAGTTGTGATACCACCACAAAGTAAGTTCATCCTAATCTAGCTCAGTTATGTCTCCTAACTGCATTTTTGTAGTCAAGTGACCCCAAGCTGGCATGAACCCTTTTTGGATTCTGTTACTAATTGGTCCTAAAAGCAAGAATAAGGATGAGAACAAGATGGTGGTGGTTGTGTTGGGTAGCAAGGGCAAGATAAAAGGAAAGGGAAAGGCTCTGGTGCCAAGGAGCATCCAGAAAGAGAACCAGTGCAGCATGCTTGCTCAACACCTCAACAAGGTCTTGTTGTGTATGCTCCAGGTCCAAGTGAATATCAAAGTGCTAGAGTTGGAGCAAAAAGAGCTACAGCTTGAGATTGCCAAGATTGTCAACCAGGTTGACAAGCTCAATATATAAGGTAGCCACCTCACTTGTCATATAGGATAGATACTTCATATGCAATGTAGAACCCTGAATATGAAAAAGAGTAAGGAAAAAAAAAAACTAAAACTAAAACTAAAAGAAAGGACTGGAAAAAGGACCAAAAGTTGAGACTTAAGAGAAATATCCTAATTGATTAGTGAAAGATAATTAGAGAAAAGGGAAGCATAATATGTGGGATACCTCCTGACTTGTTTTCATTGATCAACTTCTAAGCATCTATTTCTTCCTGAAGTTTCCTGAGTTAGTTTGGTGTTTTTGGTATCTGATTTCTTGTCTAAATTGTCAATATCAAGACCTGTGAGTTCAATTATGGAAATGAATGAATGAGAGTGGAGATAGTAGGAGATAAGACAAAATGCCACATATTGTAGTGTGAAGACCATGCTGTCCAATTCAGCTAGCATATATAACCCTTCAATAGTTCAGTAAAGAACCATTATTGGACCAAGGTATTTCAGCTTTGTTCTTCAGTTTAGCTTTTTATCAACCCAAGAGTTTTAAACTAGGACAAGACTTCCAGTGCAGAAATCAAAGTCCTTAATCTGATTATTGAAGTGGTCTTGAAGTGTTTGGTAGACTCAAATCAAGCCTTGAGAATGTACTTATGGATTTTGCCAAGGTTGGCCTGGTGCTTTTGCAGCTGTTGCATGCACCAGGTGATTAGCTTGGTAGACAATAGTGAGTCATTATCTAAAGGGGGTACAAAAAATGAGCTTTAGTGAGGTCAAAGGGGAAAAGTGGCTTGATGCCATAAATCATGAAATATAGTAAAAAAACAAGTTGACCAAAGGATTGTGACACACTTGGCCCAAAAGATCAAGTGTGTGATGATACACCAACATGACTTTCCCTCCTGGGAGCATTTAACAATGGCCTCCTAGACATTGAAATAATGCCATTCAACCATGTCATTTGCTTGGGAGTTGTAGAAAGAGATTCAAATATGCCAAATATTGTAACACTCAGCAAGAATGTATAAAGCCTGAATAAAAGCAGGCCCATTGTTAGTTATAATCCTAGTGAAAGGTCCCCGATAACAGAGGATGTCCTCAAATATGAACACCATGATCACTAAGGTGTTCTTGGACCACAACATATGCCACTCAGGGTACAAGTGAGTGCACACTGAGCCTGAACAAGATACCTGTAATTGTCCAACTTAGGCATCAGCATCATATCTATATGGACTTTCTGAAAAAGACCACCAATGATCAGTATAGTCAGCAGAATATGAAAGTGCTTTGTTTTCCAAAATTGGCACTTATTACAAGTTCAGATAAACCACTTGACATTGTCAACAAGCATTAGCCACCAAAACCTAAGCAGCAGACAGGTTTGAACTGTAAAAACACTCTCATGCTCAAGGTCATTATGAGCCTTCTTGATCAGTCTGAACTGCTGGGCCTTGGGAGCAACCAGTTGGCATCAGCCATGTGGTTCTCAGTGCCAGAGAAAGCCATAAAGCAAAAAGAATTTCATTATTGAATTGATGAACAAATGAAAGTCTATGTTAGAGAAATCAATGGGACACTCTTGGATATTGAGGAAAATATGGATTGAGTGAATAAAAGCCTCCTTAGCTAAGGCCTTGGTAGACTAAGATATTATTGGGGAGTTTGAAGAAGAAAAAGAAGAAGAAGAGTCCAAAACTGAAAAATCAAAAGCAAGAGTATATGAAAGAGGGAATAAGTAAGCAGAGTTCAAGGTTGGAAAAATGCACTCTTGTGGGCTAATGGGTTTCAGTGAATAACACAAATGTCAACAGGATTGGGAAAAAAAATAAGTGTCAATGCAAAGAATAATGCCTGATTGTTAAGTAGTATAACCAAAAAAGAGTAAAATCAAACCAACCAATCTTTAATGCTATTCTCCTCAGTTGGATCTTTACTGAATGGAGGATGCCAAGACAATCTGTCAGGACTGGTGTGCCTGTCAGCAGGGACATGGTGAAGTTCAAAGTATTAAAAAACAATTCTGGCAATCCATTGGTTAATGGTTGTGTTTAGTTGCAGGTCAGGGTTATTGATTATTCCTTTGATGTACTTGGCATACACCTCTACAATGAGGTTAGTGACACCAAAAATGAATACCCAAACTGCTCACAAGGCCCAGAACAGCCTATAAAGCTCTAACTTTGCTTGCAATTATCAGTTTTCAACTATTGTAGGGCAAGTGGAGCAAAAATGGTTTGGGTACTGTTTGTCATCTTCACTGAGCTATGAGAGGATAAAGCCAATGGCTATGTTGGAAGTATCAACCATGAGAATAACTTCTTGGTCAAACTTATAGTTCAAATGCTGAAGTACCAGGAATCAGATAATCTCATCCTTAAGATGTTGCATAGCCTCATAATGGACATTGCCCTATTTGAAAGGGACACCCTTGCAGGTCAGGTTAATGATGGGGTGGGAAATAGGAGTGAAATTACAAATAAAAATACAAAAAACTCCACAAGTCTTAAGAAACCTATGAATTTCTGTCATGGTTTCATATTTGGGCCAATTCTAAATTTTCTGTACCTTGGCTTCATATGGTACTCAGCTGGCAGCAGTACACTTGTGACTGACAATAGTCACATTGGGTGTGGCAAGCACAAATTTCTTTGCCAAGATAGTCATGTGAATATTCTGGAGTTATTGAAGTATCTTGTGAATGATGGTTAAGTGATTCCAGATGAATTTACAAATGCCCAAGTTCTCAGAGATAGTCTCATATGAGCCATTGGGTCACTGGTATTGCAAGGTTTTGAACTTCACAGGCAAGTTGTCAATGAATGACATTATATGATGCAAAATCTCATTTTGAAGAATAAACACCATATTAGCTTGATATATCTGTATAGTATTAGTATGTCCCATCAGAAGAGTAGTGAGATGGTGAGGCCTGAGTGGGCTGTTGAATGTCATCAAGTCTCAGGAATTGATATGCAATGGGCACTGGTTGTAATCTGCGAATAGATTCATTATTTTGTATATGGCATATCCACTAAACCTACAGCTGGATGAGGATATGATTCCAACAATTCCTAATGGTCTCTGGCATCATCAAGTCCCAAGCCTCTTCTGCCATCACCATTGCCTGGAGAAGATTGATTTTATATATTTCTTGTTCACCTGCTTTATCAAGATCCATAGCCTGACTGCTAAAATTGTGCCTATACAATGCTTTGAAGGCCTATATGATGCCAGCATCACACAGTTGGATAAATGGTGTCATTTTTGGCTCAAAGAGCTCAAGCTGGATATTCAATGGACTATATAATATCATATGGCCAGAGAAATTATTAACCAATAAAATTATATGTCACTATTGGTGTTTCATTTGAAGATCAAGTCTTTTCACCCACCTAGAAATATGGTCATTAGTAAGCCACAAATATTGTAGACAACAGTCATACTACTTAAAAGCTCTGAGGTCATCCAAGCCTTCTTATTATGACAATAATAAAAACCATGTTGTTCCAATGTCTTCTTTTCAAAGTATTATGGTTTAATTGCCTTTCCAATAAAGAACAGGTTCAGTTTTTCTGACCCGTATGCATTACATATGACTCCAATAGAGATTTGGAACCTTTTCTTCTTCTTTCCATTCAATTGCTTGGTAGTAAGGCCATGGTCAGGTGGAGTACTGAAAAATAAGGTTATGATTTGATTTGATTTGATGAATACAAGAATTTACTAGGGGTTAAATGATGTTTTATCCATATTGAACTGATCACATGGAGCATACTTTGCAAGAAGTTGCCGACATCACAACCATTTAGCTTTGACTGCAGCCAAATCAACAAATGCTGCCTCTCCATGGCATTGGATTTCATAAAGTTTATAGGTCTTGCAAAATGAATGTCCCCAGCTGTTCCCAGCTAGTCTCTCAGCCTCAGGAACCTGTATTTTATCCTTGAATCTCTTCTGCTTTTCCCTCAGCATTGGACCAGACATTGTTTCATTTCTCTGTTTCATATTTGTCACCCATAGCACAAGTGCATGCTCAACATCTGGTTGGGTAACAACTCAAGGCCTCTTTGATGACAATGCAGTGGGATTGTCATCTGTACATGCCTCCAGTTTTGGACAGTCTTGAAGCTTGTGAGATAAAGTTGACTGTGTGAAGATTAAGGGGCCTTTTTGGCATGTAGCAAAGTGCTCCATAATCTCAGCCTGGAAAGTATCTGGGTGCTCATCTATATAATGATAGACTAGTAACCAGTTACCAAGTGTAAGATTCCTGCAGGCTATCTGCTGCACCTAGTGATGTGCTGGGCCTGGCCTGAAGCCCTCAAGCTTGCAAAGCCAGGCCCCGACAAGCCATGCCAAGCCAAGCCCTGATTGGAGCCTCAGGTGGCTTAGAGCTCAGCTTGGGATTATGTGGAGCCTGGGCCCAGCCCAGCTGAGCCATTGAAGCCATGGCTGTCAGAACCATAGAAATTCCCGGTTCTTGATTGCCTCAACACTTCCTAAATCCGAGTCATGCATCATAGCTTCCTAACGGTCGCTACTCTCATTTCTATAGTAATGCCTAGATGCACTCGCTACTCGAGTTTCCTAGTTGCATTAGCTTCTATAATAGATGCCAGCGGTACTTCAGATGCACCTGTCTATTAGGTTTCCTTCAGTACTCGCGTCCATTCCTTCATCTATACCATTTATGCATAACTCCTGCTAGACGCACTCATACCTTGAGTTTCCTAGTAGTAGTCCATCTTATCTTAGATTAGATCCTTTCTAATAGATATTGGCTATTGCCAATACTCTTTATCTTATCCGGCTATTGCCGATGTTCCTTATCCTTATCAGGAGTACAGCCATCCTAGTTCATATTGCTGTCTCTTATAGTTTATCCGCTTACACGCATATTCCTTACCTTATGGACACTCTAGGCCATTCTAGCCTTTATATCACTAATCATGACATCACTATGAAGACATTCCATTTCAGGACTTTTTCTTATCTATGACCTCATGCCCATAGACCAGGGCATAGGGCTATTACTCATATTTATACCTTATATAGATATACCCGCTACCTGATTACTCAGATAGCTGACTCGTTACCTAGACCCAGGGTCAAGGGTTGGTATAGGGTTGGTTATAGGGTATGACATCACACCCAGGGTATAGGAGTATTGTAGAGTATATAGCTAGGTCGCTGATGTATAGTAGAGTAGTCTTGAAATCTTCAGCCTAGCTTTATTCTTGACTCCCTGGGATTCGTCCCTTGTAAAGAGATATGGTTTGTTGCCATGCCTGTTCCTTTTGTGTGGCCTAGAAATGGCCCTGACAATGGCAGCCATGATTTTTGGTGGCTGATCACCACTGGCAGAATCCAATACCTATAATAGTACATCCAGTAAAAATTTAAAGTTCATTTTTCATTTTTGCGAATCCAATCATGGCTTATTACACATGATACAGCATGTTTTACCCCTCTGATGATGATGAACAGCCATGCCAACCGAGACATGTGCCTGCACCCTTAGCAAGAGTCACATGTGCTGACAATGCAGCTAAGCTGGAACTTTCTTCCCACCAGGCAGCACAAGCAGCAACATGGCCAGAAAATGCCAGAAAACAGGTCATAGCCCCACCCCAGCTTCCCATTAAGTGCAAGGCCAATAAGGTTCAATTCCTTGAAAGCTCATCTGCAGAGTCTGACTCAGAGAATCCATCAAAAAAAAAAAACACCTCAGGCGTAAGTGAAGTCCTATATTTTTTTCAATTGCTAATCCTCTCAGGTCAAGTGCCATCCAATCCACCCCAACCTGGGCCATCAGATCTTGAAGAAACCAGATCTGATGGCCTGCTAAAAGACATTCAAATTGTCAATGTAGATGAGCCAATCAAAAAGGCCTGCTCAGACCATACACAAGACATTGATGCACTGTTCTCAGAACTGTATCTGAAGGACAACAAGAAATACAGGAGCTGTAATACTTGCACGTATGTTCCCTTTCCTTCATCAATCGTTCTTGCTCACTATTCATGCAAAGCAAATCACGCAAACAGCCTGTCATCATCATCAACAAGGTCACCACTCTCTGCCATCACCAACAAGCAAACCATCCAGCCGAATGTCAGAAATGGGCATCTAAAAACAACTTTATTTCCATGCTGCCTAAAGATACAAAATGGCATCACAAGGTCACCCTTCAAGAACATTCTGCCTCATTGGGAGGCTTAGCCAGCCAGCAACAATCGCTCAATAACCATCTCACACCCCAGGCCGATGAGAAGGCAGATGACAAATTAATATTGGACCTTTAAAGTACTGGTGTCAAAATTTGGTAGATATGTATTGAAACAGCTACACTATCCTATGAGGCCATGGCTTGGGCCTTGAGCCCCAGCTTCAGGCTGAGCTGAGCCCCAAGTGACAGCTTTTGAGGGCTCAAGTCCCAGCTTGAGATTTCTGAGAGCCCGGGCCCCTCAAAGCCAGGCCTAAGCCAGGGCTTTCAGGCTGAGCCAGGCCCACACACCACTAGCTGCACCAGTGGTGGCTTTGCAAAAGTGGCAGATGCATTGTTGGTATGCTTCAGCCATTTCACAGCTCAGGGTGGGTGATTGGTGGACTTATTGCAGGGCTTCCATTTCACATTGAGCATTGTGATGGGCTGACTGGGTTGAAAGAACACAAAAATTTCCAGTCATGTTTGTGGGACATGATTCCAGGCTCCATCATAATGCATATCCCCATAGCAATGCCTATGCATTATGCAATATGCAAAAATACCTTCATTTTGGCTGGCCCCAACTCGGGACCACCAGAAAATCAATGCATTATGATGGATATGCATTATGAGCATATGCATTATGAGCATATGTACTGTACTCCAACACATTGAACAAGTATAATTGAATGGGATAGCACCTATGCGGGCGTAGTGACATCGGGATTGCATAGCCTCACATATCAATACATATGAACAATATGTGCTACATACACAGTCCTAGCTATGCATATGTCCAATTTTCACTGGGTGTGAGCCACGACTTGCATAGCCGGGTGGGAAAAAAGGGCTCGGCTCCATGCAGCCCGGGAAGCCGGTATCGGCTAACGTCTCTGAGCCGCCGGCAAGCCGAAGCCGCGGCAGCACTACTATACAGTACAGTAGCTGCAGTATTGTATGCTTTAATTGCATTTTATATAGCCTTACATATATTTTGCAGTGATTTGGTGATGTGCATTCACATCCAATAATCTACACTTTGTTAATATAAGTCTGCATAAAAAGGTGGTAGTAGTATATACCAGGTTGACTAAGATTTAGCTTATGTAGTTCCATGATGGGTGGGCCCCACGACTAGGCAGGTATATAACCGGGCGGATCAGCTTTCCCCCTCTCCCCCGCAGAACCGTTCTGGCGACGCTGCAAGAATAATGCTTAAACACGCCGTGCACGTCCAACGGGCCTCATTCACCACCGTCGTTCCTTCGTCTTCCAAGCTTACTATTGGCATCCGTCGCGAGAACCCATCCAGGATCTGGGAACGACGGTGTCCATTGACGCCGGAAGCCGTCGAGTCATTGGTCCATGAACAGAATGTGGATGTCCTCATTCAGGACTGCGACAGAAGAGTCTTTCCAGTTCACCAGTTTCTGAAGGTCTGACATACCAGTTGACGGCGGGGCAACTCTTTCTCTTACACTAATGTGTCTTGTCACAGGCCGGTGCAAAGATCCACCCCAATCTCGAACCCGCACATATCGTACTTGGCATCAAAGAGCCGCCACTTAATGAACTGACAACCTCCCCCGTGTCACCTCCGCGCACTGCACCCAGCGGTCCGCCAGTGCCTCGTACACATCTTATGTTCTCTCATACAACCAAGGGACAGCCTTATAACATGCAACTATTGTCCCGGTTCTTGAGCAAGGATCCCCAGCATGACCTGCCCTCAAGGCTGATAGACTATGAGCTTCTTTCGGACTGCAATAGAAGGAGAACGGTTGCTTTTGGATGGTTTGCCGGAGGTGGGAATACCGTGATCTCACCCTGGTTCCTTGGCGCTAAATGTTCTCCAGTTGCCGGTGCTCTCGAGTCCCTTTCCGCACTAGCTCATGCCCATCTCGAACTCGGGGTTGCTTCGCCATTTCTTGTGGGTACAATGATCTTTGGACTCCGCACTGTGTTATGTAACTCCTGGCTCCAGCACACTCCCCGGCCTCATACCCATGCCGCTCTGTCATCACTACGAGCGACCTTGAGAGCCATCGGCGAGGAAATTCTCAAAGATGGGACTCCTAAGTCCCTTGGGCCCTTCGTCATTGGTTTGACAGGGTAAGCGACTGTCACCTGTGACTTTTCATTTGCTATAGGATCCCTTTTTAGAAACGGTAATGTCTCCCAGGGTGTGCTCTCCATCTTGGGTGAGCTCCCAATCGTGAAAGTTAGTGTGCAAGATCTTCCTGCTCTTGTGAACAACCCAGGTATGCCGTCTTTATCTCACCATCCTTGGATATCTCGTTGATGGTTTCCATTTAGATACCAACTTGCATAAGGTACCCGGTTTTCGTTCATGACTGTGAAGCAATTAGGCTTGATGAGTCACCCAGGTATACCTAGTCCACGCTTCTCCCGTAGAATACCTCTCTCGAACCGACGGCGGCCAGTACGACAGAGCGCATTATTACAAACACCCTTCTGTCTACAAGTCTGATTTTGCTACGAAGGTACAGAGAGAATCTACTCGTTCATATATCGATTTGAACCTGAACCCGCTTCCTAGGTGGCTCCTTATCTAACTCTCTTCATTAATGGAGTTGGTTGGCTTCCAGGGTTCCCTCGTCTCATGACAAATGACACTTTGACAATAGCACTTTCGCGTGCTGCAGAAGTCGGTCCCGCGAGGTTTGGGACCATAGGCGACATCAGCTGTGATCTTGAAGTGAGCGGCTTCGTACATATCCACGACTCGCTCATTCATCTTCCGTAGGGTGGTCTCGAGTTCATGTCGCGTGCGTCTACGATATCTGAACCCATCTTCAAACATCGACCTCCAACACTTCCGGCTCATCTCCCAAGTGTGCAAATCATGTCTGTGGATATCCTCCCGTCCAGCTTACCTTTGGATGCGTCCGAACATTTCTCTCGAGTATTGATGCCTTATCTGAAGGCAGTGATCCAAGAGTACCGGGGTCAACCTGCGGAGCAGGAGTTTTCCGAAGCTTTGAAGATGGCCACTGTCGTCAAGGATGGTCAGCTCCAGGGAAAACATACTTGGTTAGAAGCACCTCTTGGTGAATGGCGGCAGTCGGCAGTTAATCTGAAGAGATCCCCGAGGAAGAAGGTTCTCATGCTCGGGAGCGGGATGGTTGCCGGACCTGCAGCGCAGGAATTATGCAAGCGTTCGGATGTAGAGTTGATCGTCGGTCAGTAGCCCGTCTGTATTTGTATCCTACCACTGTGGACTTATTGCAACCATCGTGTACATCCAAAACGTTTGACTACTAGCCGGCAATTCGCGCGCAGAGGTCGAGGGCTTGATACGGGGCCTGTCTAACGCAACTGCATGTTTGTTAGATGTCGGGGACCAACAAAGGGTCTCGCAGCTCATTGAGGGTGCCGATATCGTCATTAGGTGGGTTGGATTTCGTACCATGAATCGCAGCGCTTAGTTATCTATGCGTGCCTGTAGCCTTTTGCCTGTGCCGTTCCATCCATCTATCGCAGAGCTATGTATCCAGCATGGAAAACATATGGTTACAGCGTCATACATATCGCCCGCCATGCGTGCCTTGCACGACCGGTGCGTTTCAACCTTACCTCATGATTTCATCTAGCGCTTCCTGACGCTCCACCTCTCAGCGCGGAATCTGCCAACGTCGTGTTGTTGAACGAGATTGGCCTAGACCCTGGCATCGATCACTGTTCGGCGCTCTCACTGCTCAGGCAACTAAAGAGAGAGAACAAACGGGTCCTATCGTTCACTTCGTTCTGCGGCGGTCTCCCTGCTCCAGAGGCGTCAAGCGTCCCGCTTGGCTATAAATTTAGCTGGAACCCAAGAGGTGTGCTCAACGCCGCGCTCAATGGCGCCAGGTTTAAGCTCAGTGGAGAGGTACGTGCACCATCGACAACCTGGCGTTTCATTTACTCCGCCCCTGACTTTACGGATTTAGGTCACGGAGATCCCCGGAAGGGACATATTGAAACACCACTTTCCCGACGTCCCCATCTCTAACGTTTTGAAGTTGGAGGGAATTGCCAACAGGGATAGTCTCCCATACGCGGTTACATACGGGCTTGGGGAGCTTGATGGCCTGCGAACGGTCTTACGAGGTACTTTAAGGTAAGCCGCCCGACGTTCATTCTTCGAAAGTGCTCGTGTGCAACGCTCTCATATTGCCGTTATGTGCGGGGGTGGGACACAGATACCCCGGGTTTGCTAATCTGATGCACTCGTTCAAATGTATGGGATTGTTGGACGCGGATCCGTCGTCCCACGTCTTTCCCCAGTCTTGGTTAGATCTCCCCCGACTCGCGCTAGGGAAACGGATGGGCGAGGACGTCCCTGCGGACTCAGGCTCTCTTGCATCTGCACTGTCGAACGTTGTTCAGAACCGGCGGCACCGCGAACGTGCGCTGGGAGCGTTGGGATGGTTTGGTCTTGCCCCTTCAGGAGGCGGCACAACGGTGATGACTCACGACCTGAACCTGCCACCGCTACCAACCAAGCCCACCGCGCCGATCGACCTCCTCACGCTCGTGCTCGCGCACAAGCTCAGGTACAGTCCCGGCGAACGAGACCTCGTCGTGCTCTCGCACGAGATCGTCGCTCGGCCTGCGTCGCTATCGTCCGCCGCCTCCGTCATGGCGGCGATCAGCAGCGGTAGCGGGGACGACACGCAGGTGTATACGTCCTCACTGGTGTCATACGGTACCGCGAGTACGTCAGCCATGTCTAGGTGTGTCGGTCTTCCGGTGGCGTTTGCAACGCTGGCCATTTTGGATGGAAAGGTCATGACTAGGGGCGTTCGGGGTCCTACGGAGGAGACGTTGTATCGCGCCGTCTTGGATGGTCTGAGTGGAGTGGGCCTAGAGATGAAAGAAGGTATCAGAAGGAGCTCTGACATGGAAGCAAGACTCAGCGAGGGGCTACACAGCACGGATTTGATGCGGGACGATTGGTACGATCTAGGCAATTGGATCCCGGATGATCTCGACATGGCTTGGCAATTCCACACATAACCATCCTCAAGTATTCTGTTTTAATCCCATGCACAATGTTTCTTACTCAGAACACTTTGGAAAACATCAGTTTGTGAAATACAAGACGCAGAATATTCAACAGAAGAGCGGTAGGTTTGGTATAGTGTGACTCAACGCCAACACAAACAACATAGAGGTCAAGGTGAACCAAGCCAAGCGAGATAGTAAAAATCAAGAGTCATCAAAGTATCGCATAGGTGTATCGTGACGAGTCAACTCAGCACCTGAGATTTGTAAGAGCGGGAGTAGCTGTAGTTCCCGAGGTTAATGTCATAAGTAACCGGAGTCGTCCTCTTTCTTATCCGGACCGGTGTTGTCCATCTTGCCAGGTATACGAATATCCTCGGTCTGTTCCTTGATATCTTGCTTCACCTTCTCCGCTATGACGACGCCAGTTTGTTCGCCACCTCCGAGAGGACTACTCTTGAATTTGCTTGTGCTTTTCGGGGACATTGCCGGAGCTCGCAGCGGTGGCGCTCTTGAATCATGGTTGTCACTAGTGCCCGAAATAGAGGGTATGGTCAAAGCGCTCGCGTCTCTACCAGAAACAGCTGCAGCCGCTAAACGACGCTTCCTATCCAGCAGAACAGCTTCAAGAGAGGGTGCAGGGGAGACGGGCCGCGACGTAGCAGGACTCGTAGAAGTGACGAATGGGGAACCGGTACCGGAACTACTGATGTGGGCCTTCTTCATAGGCGTAGAACGAAACACGACAGGATCAATTGAGGCGTTTCCAGGTGCCGAGACGACATCGGATTCCTGAAGCATTGCTTCTTTGGCTTTGGGTTCATCAGGGCTGACTGTCATGATTCTTTCGGGGCTCCCGAGCGCGGCTGCTGGGGTAACGACACTATCCACCTGGTTCGGCGTAGACAAGGAGGGGAGTCTGCCCCTAGTGCAAGGGCTCGAAGGTGCGCTGGTCGAACGTAGGAAACTTAGACTACGGGTATTAAGTGGGTGGAGAATGGAGCTTGTCATGGTGGAGGCGTTAATCTGACGTGCGACAACGGGAGATGCTTCAGTTCCGTTAGTATTAGCATGCACGGATGGAACGAAGGACGATATAGTTCCATTAGCAGCTTCGAAATCGAATTCATCATATATTTCTTCACCGATCAACTCTAAAGGATGGATATCAGATATTGTAGGCATGAATAGAAGTCATACACGACCTTCAAGTACATCCTCAAGAGTGATGATACCGACTGGCATAATGGCGGGATCGATACCCTGTAGAAAGTCCTTGGCATCTTTCTTGGTCAAAAGAGCGTCAGCAGGCATATTCTGTTCTAGTCCAGTTCCTGGTCTCGGTAACCTTATCTTCTGCTTGTCTTTAGTGTTACCCTCCATTTCCATTCCTTCCACCGGCCCCGTTTCGAGGTCCGTCTTCCGACGTTGACGCTGCCGCTTAGACTTTATATCCTTCCTCACGGTAGTGGATGGTCCTTGAACTTTCTTCTCTGGATCGTTCAACTCTGTGGTAGCGTCATCTCGGATCGTCGCCTCTGTCTCTGAATCATCAACCAAGGAGGTGCCTTTGGAACGCTTTTTGCCATCTTCCGCGATTGTCTTGGGCCCAGAATTAGATTCCTCGTCATCGCTGGATTCGCTAGAGTCAGTGGAGTCACCGATGCCAACAGTCTGGCGCAAACGCTGAGTGAGAGTGAGCTTCGCAACCTTCTTGACGGAGGTAGCTTTGTCAACGCTGAAGCGAGAGACGATGGCTATGTGGGAGCGGCCTTCTTGGAATTTATCTAAAATACCAAGCAGAGATTCGTTGTTTGGAACGAAGAGAACCTTGTTTAGGGGTATCTTGCGTAAAGGGACCGCATCTGGGGGGTTATTTGGATGAGAAATGCGTACACAAACATGATCTGTACGTGTACCTTTGGGATCGAGCATTACACACTGGCACCAACGTTAGGTGAATCGTCGACGCGAGGAAACGGTAACATACATGTTTGACGAGAAGGATGCCAATAATTTTCTTGACCTTCTCTGAACGGCCGGACGAGTCTACGGCGACTTCTACCTCTTCGTATACAGGTACACGACTGTGACCGGTCATGCAGATCTGCTTCATCGTGTCATAGTCCAGCTCCGAATCGATGGAAAGCATGAAAACGTTGTCAATGGGGGTCATTGCCTGTCCATATCGCACTTGAGGAAGGGATCAAAGTGGGGAACAAGCGGTTACGTCACCTGTTTCACGACCTTTTCCTGTAGATCAAGAGTGGCACCGATGATAGTGACAGTATCCGTCTTCAAATCGCCACCATGCGCAGATGTCGATGAGTGCATCGCAATTAACTCTTTGAGCTCTGAGGGAGGAAAATTCAGTAGAGCATCACGGAGAGCATTGGGATAGTACCAACCTGCTCTTCGGTAGATGATACCGTGATGTGGTCCAAGAACGAATTCGAGCAGTTTTGCGACGGGCCAGGCCACCACACCCTGTCATGTTAGACCTGTCAGTTGCTTGCAGATCGAACAAGTGATGACCACGAAACGAACCAAGAGGTAGATCAAGACGCGAGTAAAGCCGGCCATCTTGGCACCCAGATAAAGACCATGACGAGTACAAAGAGACTGAGGAATGATTTCCGAAAAGCTGTCAAAAATAAAAATAAGATAAGGTTGGTCAAAAATAGAAAACGAGAGTATGACATAACAACGTGGAAAGCTTACATGACGATAAGGACCGTGCTAAGGACGACACTCTGCGCGCCTCCACCCAGAACGGGGTCAGTGATGACGGGCAGGGTCTCGTTGACGATCATGTTGGCCAGTAAGAGCGTCACCAAAAGGAGGTGCCCGTTCTTACGGATAGGCTGTATCTTGGCAGCGTAATGCTTCTGTTGGCTGCAAAGGAGAGGAGAGGGTAAATAGAGTTTCACAGGATTACGTGATCAGAGGCACTGACGGGGTGCCGCTGATGCTTAGCACGTTGAGCTGGGTCTCGTCCAAGCTCATGTAGCCTAATGTCAGACCGGCAAACACACCCGACAACAGGACGAGGACGGGGATGAGACAGGCAAAGATGATGAACTGAGCACTGTGGTGGTCTGACGTAGCACGTTTCGCGTAAGTGTGCAGGATAGTGGGCTCGTTGATGGCGCCGACAAATCTACGAACGGTGTTGGGCACATATTGGGATAATACCGATAAAAGGGTGACGATGAGGCGGGAAGACGGTGGGGAATGCAGAGGAGTCGGTACCATTCGAAGGTGGGTGACCAGCGAGAAGCAAGGGCCATCGGTCGCTTTCCGCCCTTATATCCCTCCGAAGCGGGGACTTCTCGGTCGTGGCAGGTAAACACTAACAAACAAGTACTATGGCAGTCCCGCTGATACCGCACAGCGTCCCCAACGTCCATCAGCGCCCGTTCGGAGCGATAGAGCTCTCAAGGACGGACAGAGTAGCCTAACTCGAGGAGGGTTGCGCACAGCTATCTCGAACGAGCGCCCCGTACTTGAACTTACCAGCTTTCAATTGTCGCTCTCGATCTCTGGCTTCGACATGTTTCTCCAACATTTTGCCAGGCGGCCCCTCATGTTTATCAACTATGGCAGATCTTTCTCAACTTTTCCACCCTCGCGCCCACGATGGCACAAGTTCGGCAGACGGTCTACCTACGTTGCAGCGACACTCGGCACCCTCTGGTTCCTCGACCAGGAATTCAATGCTTCTGTGGTGCGGCGGACCTTTCGCACCCTTTGGGCAGTGAGTATCTTCTTGGACTTACCCCGAAAGTAGTTTTTACGTCTCTTCGTTTGATGGGAGCAGACACGTTCAGACTTGCCGTCGACCACGCCGACTTGTCATTGAAACCAATCTGTTGAATTGCTAGTGCTCTTCATCTCTTTGAGCCAGGAGCCAGGAGCCGAGCTGCCTTCCACGTCTTGTTTAATATCCCACCCGTCTGTACTCACATTGCTGACGTGCGCGTGTTGTCCTAGTGTGCTATTATATCCCTAGACTACAAGCTCAACTTTCGGCCTGAAAAGGCGGACGAAATACCGCAGCTTCACGCGCGTGTGGCAGATACGATGTATAATCTTTTCACTTCCAACGGAGGTCTTTACATTAAAATAGGTACGCACATTGACAGAGTCAGCAGCATTCTCTGACCCAGGTTTCGCCCTATGTTGCTTCCAGGCCAGGCCATTGGTATTAATTCACAGTTGATGCCACGCCCAATGCAGGATAAATTCGCATGTCTGTTCGATGACGCACCTCAGATACCCTATTCTGCTGTCCTGTCTGTCTTCCAGTCCGAATTTGATCGCCCTCCTGCAGGTCCTAATGGCATCTTTGATGTGTTCGAAGAAGAAGCGATCGCAAGTGCTAGCATAGCCCAAGTCCACCGCGCCAAGCTTAAAACTGGCGAGTGGGTGGCAGTCAAGATCCAAAAACCAGACGTGACGAAACAGATCGAATGGGATCTCGGCGCATTCCGTATGGTGATGTGGATGTTTGAGAACTGGATGTTCGATCTGCCAGTCTATTTTGCTGTTGGTGCGTTATTCTTGTTCTTCAGAGTTCATGTAAAATGTGAACTATTTATGACGTGCACAGATTTCATCAATAGCCATTTAAGGCAGGAGCTGGACTTCGTACAAGAGGCACAGAGTGCGCGTATTACTGCTCAGTTTATTGCTACCGAACCACGTCTCGCTGGCAAGGTACACATACCCAAAGTGTACCCCGAATACTCGACAAAGAGGATCCTCACTGCCGAATGGATCGACGGCGTCCGGTTAAGCGACCGTGCGGCAGTTCGAAGGCTGATGGGAGAGGAAAACCATGCAGCTGTTCCTTTGAGTTCCAGGACCCATCCCTCACTAGAAAGCGTTCGCTTGAAAGGCGGTGTCAAATCGATCATGCAAATCATGGTGGAGTTATTTAGTGCACAAATGTTCAGCTGGGGATGGGTACACTGTGATCCACACCCTGGCAACTTCATTATTCGGCCTCATCCTTCAAACCCTAGGTACCCGCAACTTGTGCTGCTCGATCATGGTTTGTATGTTCGTGTCGAGGAGTCACTTAGGAGGCAATATGCCACATTGTGGAGGGGTTTGTTGACTGCTGACTGGTATGCTATTGAGCGTATAGCGACTTTATGGGGTATTGGCACGCCGGATTTATTCGCGAGTGCGATATTGATGCGGCCCGTGAAGTATGGCAAGAAAAACAAGATAGGCGACGGGAATGGGTATGGGAGCGAGTCCTTGGAGGGGTTGAACCAGTATGAACGTGGCGTACGAATGAAGGCCAAGCTGAAGCAGTTCTTGCTGGATACGGATAAAATCCCCAAGGAACTCCTCTTCCTTGGGAGGAACACGAGGTGAGTGACTCGATATGACCTCGCATGAGGACGACCGTTGACTAGCACGTATCAGGATCGTCCAAGGTTGGTTGCCACCTTGGTCCAAGTCCCTGTCGTGCTCGCCTGAAAGTTTTACAGGAAACAATCAAATACTTGGCTCGCCTGTCAATCGTATCAAGATCACTGGGTACTGGGCTTCCGCATCCCTAACGACGAGTCTCACGTTGACAGAGCGTGTGAAGGAGTACTGGCACCATCTCGAGTTTCGAATCGTCATGCTGTCCTTCGATTTGATGTTCTGGACGAGCAAAGTCCGTCAATGGGTTCAGGGCATCTTGGGCCGGCCAAGCGTCGGTTTCGAAGACGAGTTGGAGAGCATCGTGAGAGGCTTTGCAAAAAAAGTGTTTGGAGTAGACGTTGCCCCGGGCGTCTTTGAGGGATAGATGGATTACTCTTGGACTACTACTGTGACTTAATATGCCAGGGTAAATATATCATCTAATCTAAACTGTCGTAGCTGGAGTGCTTCGTGTCATACGGCGGTCCCAACGCCTGGTCCTGTCGGAAGAGAAATGTGACCTGTACTTTGCTAGTCGTCGACACGTCTCAAATCTAGAGCTCGTAACCACCTTGCCTTGGGTGTAAACCCCTTTCACTCACAGAAATGAGGTAGAGAACTGTAATGAATTGGTAAAGGGGAGCAGATGTCAAGGAAATGCGAGGCCAGTCCTTGAATGATACCCACCTAGGTCACTTGAGGACTACGTTGACGTTGCGTATTATTATAAGTAAACCGCGGATCACTTCCCCGAACTACCGGAAGCGGTGCGAACACTTTATCCAACGCAGCCAAGCTACTCCTCCGACAGTGCTTCGTTGAAGGATTGGACTTGGCGAGACGTAGTAGATATAAGTACCCCGCTACCGGGGGAAATCGTTGCTTTTCCGGGACGCATTTGGGTATACGCACTGTGGGCATACATTTCTGCAAGCTGCGAAGTCGTTCACCACGGAGAAAGGGGGCCAACCGATCTGACAGAGCAAAGCTGGGACGAGAAAACCAATGCGTTCAGTGTGATGCACACCGGCCATGATTCCCTTCCCTCTACCTCGTTCCAATAGTCAGTGAGCTCGAAATCTGTTGTCCCACTCACCTCCATTGTCTCCTTTCTCCTCCTGGCCATCGTCATCCGAGCATCGCGTGTCTACGTGGAGCTCGATATTCTTCCGGCTTTTCATGCGAAACTTCGGTGTCCCACAGCGCAGCCCGACATGCGAGCATGAGGCAATCATCACTGTACAATCATGCAACCCAGGCTTTCTCGCCCGGGACGATAACCAAGTTATTCGGACGGAGGGACAATGAGAGAGTACGCTCTCCACAAGAAGATCCGATTGGAGGTCATCCAACGCGTTCGAGGGCAATGAGGGACATGCTGCGGAAGAGCTATCAAGTGGCCGTGAATGAGTACGACTGACCCACAAAGAAACAGTACATACGACTTTCCCTCCTTTGCTAGCCCCGGCTACATCAAGTTTCACTCCAATGACCACAGCCCGCATCTCCACTCTCCTATGCATACTTGGACGTTCCCATTTGCAAGTGCGACCACTCCAGTCTCGAGCGCAACGGACCCATAGTCAAGAGGGCGGCTATCGAGACGCATTGGTAGACCAGACGAAAGTGATGAATGGATGTACAACTGATCAGCTTTGGAGGTCATATTCATGGACTTTCAGTGCGCTTGCCTCCCGCTTCGACCTGCCAACGCACGAATAAAAGGATCGGACAATTCTTGTACATCGTACGTCGAGTACTTCGTACGCTTGGTGGTGCCAATGTCGAAGTTATGTTAGAGAGATGGGCGAGAGACGGTAAGAACACAAGCTAGTTCAAGCATACTCGATCGAATATGCTAGCACGTCTTTCCGTCTACTGTAATTTGGAAAACATCTCTCTCGATTCTTGGAGTGCAGCAAGCTCCACCTCCAGCGTTTTCCGCTACACGGGTATTTCTCAATTAGTTTTCAACAAACCCAACAGTAAAAACCATACGCTAACCTTTCCCTCATTACTGAGCTGCACAGCCTCGGGCACAGTAGTTTGATAGTCCGGTTGGGATATCACTTTGTAGAGCTTCTCCAGGTTTAGACGAGCGAGGTCGATTTTCTTATCACACTTGGCAACCTCCGCTTCCAGATTCACAAGGCCCTAAAATTGGTTAGAAGGGAAAAACAATCAAAGTTACCTAGAAATTGACATACTTGCACCTGGAGATACACCACCACAGTAGGTGAGACCACAGCCGAGCCGCACCCTGCCGGTATTTGATGAGAAGAAGACCCCTGGATGATCTTCACCTTCGTGCAGCCTTTAATCAAAGCACTAATCGTAGGAGCCTGAGATTCAAATAGAGCATTCTCGTTGGGAGTCCGGACATGAATATAGACTGGACAGAATTATGAGCACGATCACCCTGCAAACATTCTCATGATAACATACATTGTATGTTCGACTGCAAGTTATATGACGCTGCTAGTGAGCGACCGACCCGCAATGCCCCAAAGACAAGATCGAACTTCTCTTCGGCATCAGCAGATTGGAGATCCGTATCCTGTTGATACGATTCGTGAAATGGACCAGCCTCAGTCGGCTTGAGTAACTCACGAAGGTGGGGTATCGCGATATCATGACGGAGGGAGGATCGGTTGATCGCCTGGGGAGGCGCTGCCAGAGCTCCTCGGTGACAAACGGCATAAAGGGGTGGAGGAGCCGAAGACCATAATCGAGGCAGGTGTGCAGCGTTTGTTGTGCCGACGCGCGCACCTTGGAATCGGCCGAGAGGTCAGTCATGGGCTTCATTGCCTCCTGCATACAATGAACAACAAAATCACCTATGCATGCGGCGACAATCACGTACAATGTATACGTCACATAGCTCGTACAACCAGAAATTGTGCACTGCTGTAGTTGCAGCCATGAAATTCCGCACTTCAAGGTGTTTGTTGACTTCCCCTGCAGCGAAATTGAGCTTGTGGAGGATCCATCGTTCAACGAGAGTTTCATTCCCGGTGAGCTAGGTTCTTCGTGAGCAGTCGAATACGTGAACAAAGGGTGGATTACCTTTGCTACATCAATAGGGACGAAATCAGGTTCAAACTTGAGCATTGCAAACTTGGTAGCGTTGAACACTTTGTTGCAAAACTTTCTATATCCTTCCACGCGGAGAATGTCGAGGTTGATATCACGACCTACGTGGGAGCGTAACCACAGTTTTACTCAAGCCAAAGACTTGAACTTACCTCCACCCGAGTACGCACAAAGAGCAAATCGAAGGCCATCTGTCCCACATTCTGGGATGCCCTTCGGGAAATCCTTCTTCTGCCCCGCGATAGCTTTTGCAACTTCTTTGTCGTCCAAGTTGCCCTCATACAATTTTTGGTGAAGGTCTTCAAGAGGTAATCCGCGGACGACGTCTAGAGGATCAATGACATTGCCCAGGCTTTTACTCATCTTCCGTCCGTGAGCATCGCGGATCATTGCGTGGCACAAAACTTCGCTGAACGGAACCTTGTCCGTAAGATAGATGCCAAGCAACACCATGCGAGCAACCCAGAAGAATAGAATATCCCAACCTGTCTCTAGCAAACTCGCAGGGTAGTAATGTTCGAGATCGGCAGTCTGGAACGGATCAGACTCAATAATCAGCGACACAAAATGTAAATCACTTTTTCTGGCCATCCCATGATGGAGAATGGCCACAAGGCAGAGGAAAACCACGTATCAAGCACGTCCTCGTCTTGTTCGAGGGTGAAACTTTTGCCTGCGACCAAAACCTTGGCACGTTCGGTGGCTTCTTCAAGCGTCCGACCCACCACCCAACTCTTGCCATCATTGGTCTGAACATGACGTAGCGGTCAATAACTACATTGTGACCAAGGACCATCGCACACGCACGTCGTTCTCCTCGCCTTCTATGCGAACGAAATATGCGGGACAACGGTGGCCCCACCATAATTGACGTGAGATACACCAGTCTTGAATGTTTTCTAACCATCTATACCAATCCGCCTCTGATTGCGTGGGGGTAATCTTGAGCTCTCCTGCGCGGGATCGCTATAACGTAAATGTAAGATTGATATGAGGCACCGCGCCAATCGATGAACCCCGTTGTACCTTGATTGCCTCCTCCGCCAAAGGCTTGCATTTCACCCACCACTGGGGCTTCAAAATCGGTTCTATGATGTCCCCTGATTTACTGTATGCAAACGTCGACATGTGCATATATGCCAAAGTCAAGGAGACCCCCACCTGCATATAGGAATTTGCATCGGATTATTCTTTGTCTCGACGAACAATCCACCCTCTGCAAGCGCCTTCACGACTTCTCTCCTAGCATGAAACCGTTTCATTCCCTGTTAGCATGCATACATTAGTCTCGGTTACTCAGGACGGTCCATCAGACTTGCATTAAACTTCTCTCCGGCATTAGCATTGAGCGTCCCATCGTCGTTAAGGATACTGATGAACTCCAGATTATGGCGCCGTCCGACTTCGTAATCGTTGGGATCATGAGCAGGCGTGATCTTCACCGCACCCGTTCCGAAATCCTTGTCAACCATATCATCCACGACGATCAGTAACCGTCTGTCGACAAAAGGGTGTTTGGCAAATTTGCCATGAAGGTGCTGGAGATGTTTAAGCATAAAAAAACGGGACTATGGACGTGATGACCACACCTTATAACGGTTGTCTTCGGGATGCACGGCAATGGCAGAGTCACCCAGCATCGTCTCGGGACGTGTGGTCGCGACAATAATCCTCTCGTCTATGGGGATATGAATGAGAAGAAAAGCTACTAGCATCATGACGCACCGGAGCCCTCGATAGGGTACGCAAATGATACGATGACACCAAACTCGAATTTCTCCTTCGGATCATAACCTGGGACGCTGAGCAGAGTCCTGCCCTCTAATTGTTGTTGATCCACCTAAGCGATGTTAACCAAAAGAAGGTAGCGGTCCATGCGGACACTGCACCTCCAAGTTCGATAAAGTCGTATTCAGCCTCACACACCAATTCACCAAACGGTTGTCGCGATACAGGATACCACCCTCATGCAACCGACAAAAGTTTTCAATGACAGCTTTTGAGAGTGACTGAAATGCAAATAAGATAATGACAGCGCGATATATTCTACTTACGGCGTTCATGGTGAATGCAACGCGATCCCAATCGAAACTTCCTCCGAGTCGACGGAGTTGATTGGTGATACGAGATTGGTAGCTGCAAGATGTAAGGCAGGAATCTGTCGTCATGACAAGGAACACTAACTCGTTCTTCCAGTCCATGACCTTGTCCAAAAACGCCTCTCTACCGAGATCGTGACGCGTTCGACCTTCCTGTTTGAACAGACGGCGTTCAACGACGGATTGTGTCGAGATACCAGCATGATCGAAGCCTGGAACAAACAGTGTTGTCTTGCCCAACATGCGATTCCTGAATAATTCTCTGTTGGACGACGCATACAGTGAGAATGTAGGACTAGAACAAACCAGCGTATCAAGCCGTCTTGGATAGCAACAGTAAGGGCATGACCGATATGGAGACTACCAGTGACGTTCGGAGGGGGGAACGGAATGACGAACACTCCTTCCGGTTTCGCCGAGCCATCTGAGGTTGTTTGCGGCTTGAAAAATCCCTGTGCTTCCCACCAATCGTACCAAGCGGCTTCGACAGCCTGTGGGTTGTATCCAGCTGCCATGGGCTGGGACATGTCTATGCGCGCGAGTTTATCAGAAATGACGCAGGGACGAGGCAGAGAGGGCCACCTTTCTTCTCGCCCTTGGATGTCGTGTTAACGAACGCTGGTTCCTCTGTCTTCATTTCCGTCTGTCCCTTGGCCTTTTTCTCGCCAGTTGGTGTGGACATAGCCTGCTTGAGTTGCTTTGCGGCCAACTTGGCCTCTTTTTCCAGCCTCTTTGCCTCCTTTTTGGCTGGAATGGAATCAGTTGATGGATTGCGTGCGAGATGGGGCGACTTGCCTGAATTTTTCGATGGCGCCCCGGCTTCATCCCCTACAGACGATGACATTGGGCGAGTGAACAAGTTGGAACGACTGACCTTGAGTGGGAGCATCTCCAGACGACATTTTTGCTAAAAGTCTGCGAGTTGCGGGGGTTCGTGAACGGGAGATGATGTGGAGGAGATATCGGTATCTGTGTGCTCTCAGCATGCCAGGACGTGTCGCTTATATAAGCAGCCCCCCCTACTCATCCTTCTAACATATACGGTCTCAAATTTCCTAGGATACTTTCAACTCGAAACACCAGGGCAACTACATTGGAGCGCCAGGAAGAATGGTCAGCGCAACGACCACCGATGCGGTCCCAATCGAAACCGCGCACGAGGACATGATCGTATGCATGCATTTCCGTTCCGTGCGTGCACGCGCTCATGTCATTCATCCCTTCCAAGCACGATGCCCAGCTCGACTACTACGGAAAAAGACTTGCCACTTGTTCGTCCGACCGCACCGTCAAGGTCTTCAACGCTGTCGATGGGGAGTCGTCCAAGGCGGGAGGGCAGACACTCAAGGGGTACGTGTTCAATAGACTCGCTCAGACGAACACTCACGTGTCCTGCTAGTCACACCGGCCCCGTCTGGCAAGTCGCATGGGCACACCCCAAGTTCGGTAACATCCTCGCATCGTGTTCGTACGATGGTCAAGTGCTCATCTGGAAGGAGCAAACGCAAGGACCTTCAGCGGGTTCGTGGACAAAAATCAAGGAACACTCGTTACACAGCGCGTCAGGTGCTTCCAGCTCCTCCATATGCGTGCGCTATCTGACTCTGATATTGCATAGTCAACTCTATCTCTTGGGCCCCTCATGAGTTGGGTGCAATCTTGGCATGTGCCTCTTCTGATGGAAAGCTTTCCGTGCTCACATTCAAAGGTTCGTTCTGCTTTATATTTATACCGAACCCGACACTGAGGATCCTACCTATTTTTACCGGACATCCTTTCCAGATGATGGCCAATGGGTCGCCGATATCTTCAACGGTCACGCCATTGGCTGTAATGCTGTCTCCTGGGCCCCCGCTACCCACCCCGGATCGCTTATCCATCCTCATCAACCTGGGGCACCAACCCCTCCCGCTCCTTTTAAACGCTTCGCCAGCGCTGGGTGTGATAATCTTGTCAAGATCTGGTCGTTCCGCGATGACACCCAGACATGGGTCGAGGAGGAGACACTCGAGGGGCACGGAGATTGGGTGCGCGATGTTGCATGGGCGCCGAATATCGGGTTACCGAGGAGTTATATAGCTACGGCGTCACAGGTATGTTGTACGGAGAGCGTGCGAGAGATGCAATGTGTTGCTCATACCCCTCCTGTTTATGTGATCACAGGACAAGTCTGTACTCATTTGGACCAAGGACACGCCGACCGCATCGTGGGTCAAGACGGCTCTCGACCCATCGCCTACCACATCCCAAAATACGCCGACCACACCGGGAAAGTTCCCCGATGTTGTTTGGCGCGTGTCGTGGAGCCTCGCAGGCAACATCCTTGCCGTGAGTTGTGGCGACGGAAAAGTAACACTTTGGAAAGAGAACTTGAAGGGCGTTTGGGAGTGTGTGAGCGACGTTAACAGTTGAGGCCATCGTACTCTAAGCTACCTTGACTTGTTCACTTTAATATTGAATGATTTCGAGGTGTTATGTAATGACTACGTTGCGTTGCTCATGTACATCATTGCATGGATTTTCCTCCCTGCAGCTGCTCTGGTCAACGCTCAGCGGATCCTTCCTCTCAACTCGCTCTCCTCCTTCTCTGGCCCCACGTCTCTCCTCGGTTTACCTGCATCTCCACAGTTGACCGTATCTGTCGCGATATGCACGTCCCAGGCCTTGTCTACGCGCTTTTTCCTCTCAAATACCTCGGGAATCGTTCCCGCAGCAGATGGCGGTACCGACGTCTTTGAGATCCAACTCAACGACGGCAACGGTCAATGGTCTGGCTCAGCGTCAGCCGGTGGACTGCTCTCCGTCCAAGGTCTCGACCAGGGATCTTTCCAAATTTCAGTATCAGATAACGGTATTTCAGAACACTCTCTGGCGTTCCTACTGCCAACCATTTCGATGATGCTAGGCACGACGTTCGATGTACTCGATGGATTACCCCTCCTGGGGGATACTACCTCCAACCAGGTCATTCTCTTCTCGCATACCTTTCTCCCCGCACCGATCGAGCAACCAAGCTATCCAAACTATACTCTACCTCCAACTAATCTTTCTGCTCCAGACGTCCCCTCTCCACTCCCCAACTTTACTCTTGTCACAGCGCCAACCTCTGCACAGCTCTCGTCCCTTCCACAGACCGCGTGTGCTTTACTGAATACTTCATCATCGACCGGTTCGATAATCAGCAACAACCCATGGCTACGAAGCTCTGAAGGCTGGAGGTCACAATGGCTCGTCGCTGGCCTCTCACCAAGCACAAACTACACCGCGTACGTCGTCCAGGATGCACTCAAGGTGAGCGGTCCCATCTATTTCACAACGAAATCTGGCAAGTCGTTCCTCCTACTCTTTCTGCCTCTCCCTTTAGCCTAACGTCGCACCCATCAGCAAACTTCCCCTGTCCACTCGTCTATTCCCTCTCCTACTGTCCTTCCATCGCATACGCTGTACCACTACCGCCACTACCAGCCCCCGCATTCGGTTACGACGCGTCTTCCCTCCCAGACAATATCTCTTCTCCCCTTCTCCAATACATGTCCAATTTCACCACCATGCTCTCCACATTTGCATGCGGACGCGATCTCTATTCACCTCTCCAAACCTGTGCAGACTGTCAAACTCACTATCGCACATGGCTCTGCAGCGTCTCGTTCCCTCGCTGCTCCGAACCATCACCAGGAGATAATATCACTCTTGCAACAGTTTCTTCTGGGAGCACTGCACAAGTCCCATTCTCGGCGCTCCAGCCGCAACCGAGTGGTTCTCCGTCCAGAAACCCATACTTTCCAAACGCGACTTACGACTACTCGTCTTTGTTGCCTTGTCTCGAGACATGCAACATAGTCGACCGTGCATGTCCATACTTTCTTGGCATCAAATGTCCAACGACTAAATTCAACGCGGCAGCGAGCTATGGCGTTGGATTCATAGACAGCGGAGAAGTCGGTGAGATAGGCAACGGTGTCACTGGCGTGGCACAGGATAGATGGGGAAACGTGTGGTGTAACGGAAATTAGACATTCAGCTTCATGTAATAGACCTTGGGCTGAATTGCATTCGTATAGCAGTGAACTACAGATCTCTTGTGCTCAAGATCGAGGGGTTCCGTCACCTCGACCGCATCAGCGAGACATGCGCAAAGCACCAGATATACTCAATGTACTATTAGACTTGACTGGATTTTATATATCGTCCTCTGGTCCCTCTTCGATTATCCTTGCATATTCCTCGTACGTTGCAAATTTGGGTAGGGTCTTCCGTTTCTTGCGCCTAGCCTCGCTCTTGCCCCTCCTCTTGCGTTTGTCACCGCCACTAATTCCCTCCCATTCTTCGTCGCTTTGCTCAATTTCTGCGTCTGAACGGTCATACTCGATAAGACCGGTTGGAATGTCATCTACAGCAAGCAATCCATCGTCGTCAGACCCTTCAGCAAGTATGATACTGTCACCAGATTCATTTCCGTCAGAGTCAGTCTCGAATTCCTTCTCAACGCTCGAGTTGCCGGCTGCGTCAAGATCGGATGGTGCTTCATCATCATTTTCCTCCATGAACACCTCGTCTCCCTTTGTATGCGGCATGGTGGCTTGCATAGCCTAGCGGGTCGCATAAGAATAAAGAGCAGAGAACGCTCAGTGCTACGCACCTTCCATACGGCATCTTCTTCTGCCTCGCTCGATCCCTCGTGTTCGCTATCAGCACCGCCCCCACCAGAGAGGTTTCCAGAGTCATGGGACTCTTCCGATCCCACCTCTTCGTCATTCTTCTCTTGATTAACTTGGACAAGTCGCCTACTATTTTTCCTCGAAAAGTATTTGTGGAAAAATATCTTTGTGGAGTGAGATAACGTCGCATATCCACTGTACATGATCATACCTCGTCGACGGGGATTTCCTCCATCCTTTTCCTCCAGAATATCTCTTCGTTTGGCAGCGGCCCGCCGCTGACCTCACCCTTGAATCTTTTCACAGCAATGCCGTCGGCAGCACCCGCAGCGGGTTGCATAGCACTGGTTCCTTTCGGTTTCGGTTTTTTGGGGTTCTTGTATACAAAGCGATCGAGGAAATGAGAAAGGGTGTGGAGCGTGAGATCCGGGCTCGAGGTGATGGGTTGTGACGCGAGAAGCTGACGCGCATGAAGCGAGATTGTCGGATGATGATGATATAGGAGTGGGAGCTGGACAAGATGAGTTTAGAGGTAGAAAGTACCCGCAGAAAGCGACGCACAAGTTCGTATAATGGTGAAGAGGATGCATGTGCGAACAGGGGGTCTCGTTTTCGGGGATCATAATCTTCCACATCTGATGAACTGAGCGTTCCTTGCAGGAATGTGCGCAGACCCGGGATAGTGTTAAAAATCTTTGGGTGGCGATCAACAACAACCGAGATTGGGGACAAGCCGCACTTACCTGCCCGAGTAAGTAGAGACCTCCAACAACGAATTCGGTACCTCCAGCTCCACCACTAACGAGCACCTGAATGAACCTGCGAATGAAACTCCTGACCCTGTCGACATTCTTGTCGGTTTTCAGAGATTTGAATAGCAAGTTGAGATACATTGTCTGCTTGGAAGACGATGCCAATCGTTCATCATGGAGCGAGGAATATAGCGTGCGATAATACCGGTCGATGATTGGCTGAGAGTGCGAAGCCGATGAACAACCTGGTTGACCAGCGAGCGACGATGAGAGTTGTTGAATGAGGACGAGACTTTGTATTGACACGTTGAACGTGGACGTGTGCGTGATGACGAATAGAGTATCGATACGCTTGTGGAAACTGAACTTCGCAATCAGCTTCGCAAAATAGAGGTAAAGTTGTCATTCACCTTGCTTCGGCAGCATCTGATTTTGCGAAGGGAAGAGCACGGTTCACGCCGGTAAGGATCGCAGTTGTGAGCTTTCCATGGGTATCTTCGTTCTCGGCAATCTTGCCTTCGCTCAGGAGCTCTTCAAACATGCGGAAATAAACGTCGATAAGTTGCAGGGCAACGTCTGTATCGCCCGGTTGGAGAAGTATCTGGTTGAATGTTACAGCGGAAAAGTAACGGGCATGGTCGTTTGCCGTGCTCTTGCCTCTTGACGCCGATGTGGGGCCGGCTACGGGAGCAAAGATCAATGAGGTTATTTCACGTATGACGACTGCTTTCATCAACGGGTGTGTCTGTAAGATTCGAAGGAGGTAATAGGAGGCACGAGAGCAAATTTTTTTCTCTCCGTCTCCCTGCAGAGAATTACAATCGGGAGAGATGTGATAACGAGGGTGTGCTCACCAGCTTGTTCACAAGCAGCTTGAGGAGATTGTGCTCTTGCTCAGGTTTAGTCCGTAGGAGGTCGGAGATCAGCGAGAGTGTTTGGACCCTCACATACGGTAAGGGATCGGTTGTGAGACATTCGAGTATTTGCAGTACCGAGAAGAAGTACTTCTTCAGCCAGTCTTCAAAGTACCTCGCAAGCAACGTTTCATTGTTGATGTGAACATTCGTCCAAGGCTGGTCACGAAAATATCTGGTGTGACGTTGAAGAACGAGCACCAACCGAGAGGAACAGACTCACCTGAGCTTGTGATCTGGTGCACCACCGCCGACCCACCAATCGACGATGCAGCGCAGTGCTTTTAGGCTGTCCCCGCGACCTCCTTTACCCTTCCTCCTCTCCGCCAAACTTCTTAAAGAAATAAGAGCTTCTGTATTGTGTGAAGGATTGCTCTGGACGAGGAGCGTCAAAGCACTTAGCCGATCCGATTGCGTCCCCGACTGCAAGATTTTTTGGAGAAACGCAAATTCGGATTTTGTGGACGTGACGGTGGACGAAGACCGGAATGAGAGGATTTCTCGCGCGTGAAGGGTCGAAGCACGATCAAAGAGGGCCGTAACATCTTCATGATGAAGACTGGCCGTCATATTCTGTGTCACCTTGCTTGACAAGGTTTCTGGCACCCGGGTACGTCCCGTGAGAACTATAAAAAATATACGCCGAAGGGGAGTCGAACCCCTGCCGCTTGCTTGGAAGGCAAGCATGATAACCGCTTCACCATCGGCGTTTACATCTCTTGTCTCTAACGCAATTGAAGTCGCCGGCCCATCGTTCCCTTGACTCTGGCGTACGACACTCTCGGCGTTCTTCCTACGATGACTGTAGATGTAGATTTGAACGGGAAATACCCAGGTACGTGCATCCACCGGCGATGTTGCCTATATTCACCGTTCCACCCCTGGCATCTAGCAAAGGACCATGTCGCTGCGACTTTCAACACGCTAATAAAGTCTCTATCTGCGGAGGACAAAGCCAAGGTACCGTCTTCTCTCCGATCGGCGTGTAATGCAAAGCAACTCACCACTTGTTCGGCCTCTGACACATCTCTAGCCCCATGCGATCCTGCTCGCAGGTGGCACCACTCGCTGTCGAAATGACACAGACCGCGAACTTCCTTTCCGTCAAGAATCCAACTTTTTCTATCTCACTAGTTGCAATGTCCCCGGATCATACTTTTTGGCATTGTATGACCCCACTCCCTCTGCTCTCACTCACCATCGGGGGCCGGATTACACGCTGAAAACCACCTTGTATATCTTTGAGCCCATGGTGGTGGATTTATTGTGGTCCCCCGCTCCCCCCACACTCGAGGAGGCACGCAATATGTATGCAGTGGATGAGGTCGAGCATCCACCTAAACTCGTATCCGCCCTCTCACAACTTCCGCAAGGGACGATCATTCACATCCTTCCTGAAACGGACCAATTCCCAAATGTTGTCGCCAGCGAAGTGGATGGTTTAAAAGCGGCCTTGCAATCGTCCCAAACAAAGACGACAGAACACCTTCTTCCAGCGCTACACAGAACGCGACTTATCAAGGATTCGTACGAGATCGCCATGATCCGCAATGCTAATGACATCAGCTCGCGCGCGCATGAAGTTATCATGCGTGTGCTTGGATTGGCCGTCGCAGGGAAGATCAAGACGCAATCTTTGCACACACTGCTTCTACCTGGAGAATGGTTGATTGAGAAAGAAGCCGAAGCCGAGGCAATATTCGTAGCTTCGTGTAGACGAGAAGGGTGAGCTCTATCGACCTGCTCGGGGCTATCATCGTCGACACGACCCACATGTTCGATTACAGTGCTGCACACCAAGCTTATCTGCCTATTGTGGCAGCATCCACGCGGGCATCAACGCTGCATTATTGCTGCAATGACCGTGCCTTTGCATGGGGTCCAGTAAATCATCGGGACACGGCTAACGCGGGAAACCTTGCACATGTGCACCCCCACGGCGACGGCAATGAGGGAAGAAAGGATTTATTGCCGCAGGTATTGTTGATTGATGCTGGGTGTGAGTGGGATTGTTATAGCTCCGACAGTAAGCATCCATCGTATAACATCTTGCTTGTATGTCTGGCTGATTCCATACTTCTTGGCCTCGATCATAGTCACGCGTACAATGCCAGTTGGCAATAACGGGAAGTTCACGGAGGAAGCTAAGAAGGTGTACGAGCTTGTATTGAGGATGCAATCTGTGAGTCGTTACTTTTTCGCTTTCATACATTATTCATGCGGTCATCGCCCATGGTTCGTGTAGGAATCTTTCAAGCTCGCCGCTCCTGGAATTCATTGGGATGACGTACAGTTACTATGTCACCGTGTGCTCATAGATGGTTTCTTAGACATGGGCATATTCAGGGATCCTGATGGTGCTATTGGGGGTCTGTCATCACACCTGTTGCTTCTCGCTTCGTCACAAATCTTTTGCTGATATTACGTTCAGGTCCTAACAGCCATGTGAACGGTCACACAAGACCTTTGACCACCAAAGCCGCTATGAAGTCTCGAGAGGCACTCTCCCGAGAAATTCTGCTTACGGGTCTCAGTGCTGCTTTCTTCCCACACGGCGTGGGTCATTCCATGGGATTGGACGTACATGACGTACCAAGTGCAAGTCGGCCGGCTGGGAGCGGCAAATACTTTGTTGACGGTTACGACAAGGGGACTGGCGGGCACCATGACTTTTACAAGAATTTGAGATTGAGGTTGGAATTGCAGACGGGGATGGTTGTAGTAAGTCAATGTCATCCACATCACCGTGCTCTTTCTCTCGTTGTTTACCTTTCGGAACCAGACTATTGAGCCAGGTGTCTATTTCCACCCCGCCCTTCTGGCATCCTACAATATACACATCTCACCTTATATCAACACTGACGTCCTCGCCCGCTATGAAGGCATGGGTGGGGTGCGGATTGAGGACGATGTCTTGATCACGGAAACAGGCTGCGAGAATCTGACCAAGGTTCAGAGTGGAGTGGAATGGGTTGAAAGGGTCTGCGCTGGTGAGGATGTCGTGTAAGATATGGCTGGGTGGACCTTCAGTTTTACTGTTGTCGCCGGCATCGGTTCACTGCTGTACTAAAGACACGGATTACATGTATAACGACGCATGTGTTATGATGATACAGGATCGGCGAGATTTATCGTTGGTCACGCACACGAACAACCTAGCACCAACAAGCACGTTTATATCTATTCGGTATGTAGTATACAGCTTCGAATCACCAGATTCAACGCAAGCGGAAGTGGATACATGATAGAATATACCATGGCATTTCTGTCCCCAATGTCACTTTCAGCCAACCATGCTCCGCTTTCTGCCGCGAAGACGGACTGAATCGACGTTCGTCAGTAGTTGGCAGTTGAGTTCACCCTCATCGGTCTTACCCTCATCCAGTCGTTTTTTGATCTGATCCCAGTCTCTCCCGATGCGATTCGCATAAGCGGCGAGAACAGATGCGAACAGAGGCTCGGAGTCGGGGTGTGTCGACGCAAAGGCACGCTCCAAGACATAAAGGTCCACCGCTTTGTCTTCCACAAGTGTGGAGTGATAAGCCAGTCCAAAGTCGATCAATACCTAAAGAACGCATTTCAATGACATGCTAGTATCAGCCGCGCGGTCTTGACGTACTAAATCGTTATTGCTTTCCCGGAGCATCATATTTGACGTGGTCAAATCCCCGTGAATGATATCAATAAGATGCAACTTTGCGATCTCCACACCGATCTTCCCCAGGAGCGTTTCTGAGTGTGGTGTTATTGTCAGCCCAAAAAAAAAAAGTCCAAACTCGAAACAGACCCAAGGAAATCTCGTTCACGCAACCCCATTCGGCTGCCCGAGTACTTACATTGTCCGGGGGTTCCTCGTAGTCCGGTACATCATTCTCGTCGGAGCAGGTCAGAGATTGACGACGTGGCTCGTCAATTCCTGCAGGAATCAGACACCTTACGGGGGGGCCCTCTATGAATTCCAACCCCAGGCAGCCTTCGGCTACATCTACCAGCCTGATACCGGGCACATTCACACCCGCACTGCGATGAGGCCGACGGTGGATTCAGTCGGGTGAAAACCACACGACAATCGAGTGATACCAAGCCTACCGCAAACATCGTATCAGAGTTCGAGCTTCTCCAACTAAGCGCTGCCGCGTTAGCATCTTATCCAGGGCCGGATCTCTGTACTTCTTAGGGAACCGATGTTTAAAGAGAATGCGGGCCATGACCGGGCTCGACTGACCACCCGCCTTGATGTCAGCTTCGAGAGGACCCCAGTCATCGTGCGAAGACCGGAATCTGATAGAAGTCTTGTATACTCTCTGAAAGTGACATCCACAGGAGATGAATGAGTGTGGACGTGTTTAATGAAATCAATAGGACTTGCAGCCTCTGCGCCTTGTGACACCCATTTTGACATCTCCAGCAAATGCTGTGAGGGAATCCATACAGAAGGATCGAACACCATATCCTTGATGAAGGTCGAAGTTGAGTCTGAGGCTTGGGATGCACGTGATGTCCCACCGTTCATACACCGAGAACGGCGGCTTTTGGTTTTCTAGGCTATGAAATCATGTAGCTACCACTTGCGTAAAGGTGAGTGGGTCAATCGCTCGACAAAGACCACATGCTACACTCGAGCCCGGTAAGGCCCGACCAACGGGCTCGCAACGTGATTCCCGCTTAACCACCCAAGGCAACATTGGGTGATACAAGTCGGAGACGTTTGACCTCCGATGTATGATATGACCCATTTATAGGCTGCCTTGGTCTCGATGCCGTCGCGGGTCTAAGCGAGAGAAGCAGAGCTGCCCCTGACTTGTTCTGGGATAGCATCGTCGGCGGTTTGCAGCCTCCGTCGTTGCTACTTACATGAGGTTTGCAACGCTGTCTCACATGAGCTTTATCTCCATTTACCTCCACACCCGCCGCACTGTCTTGTGACGGGCCTGCGAGACTTAGCCGTGCCCTTGCCTCAGTTCAGAAACAAGTCAGTCAGATGGCGCATGATATCTCCAAGAGGCGCTGACAGGCGATACTCCTTGCAACCTTCTTTCCAGGAGTTGGTCCACTGGGAATGCCCCTGAATATCTGGGAGACGAAACGCATTTCGTAGTGAGTTTGACGTCTTTATCTCAGATGGGCACCAATTTTATGATCACGTCAGGCTTCACTTCTGTACTGATACATACCCCGAAAAAAAACCGAGTGGGAGAATTAGACTACCACGTTCGGGTAAAACGTTAACGTTGGTATTTTATTTTATTTTATTTGTTTCTGATAATGGCTCAATTATGGCAGTGGATCTTCGCACATTCAGAACATGCTTAGACATTCGCAACCCCCTTTCCAAGAACCCTTTGGGGGAATGGGTTATAAGGATGATGGACTGTACTGGAGTGTACCCCAATATCCGTTCCAACCGTTCCAACATCCCTTGATCATGTCTTCGCCCGAGGTCTCACATGCCATAACTTTGGGCCAACCATTCACATTCCCGTTCAGCGGAAAAACCGCAAAAAATAAGCTCATGAAGAGTGCGATGTCCGAGCGCCTTTCAACGTTTTCACCAAATGATCCAATGGAACGCGGTCAGCCCACCGAGGAGCTTGTTCGGCTCTACGAAACGTGGGGAATGGGAGATATAGGTACAGCACTATTCGCAACGATGTCAATCCCTGAGTTGTTTTCGTAGGCGTGATGGTCACTGGTAACATCCAGATAAAGAAGGATCATCTTGAAGCTTCAGGTACGGCTCCATTCGACATTGTCCTTCGATTGTTTCGACATCATCGTAGGAAACGCAATTATCGACCGGGACTTGCCTCGAGATTACCTTGCGGACTACAAGCAGGTAGCAAGGGCTGCTAAATCATACGGGAGCCTCGTTCTTGGGCAGCTGAGTCACCCGGGTCGACAAGTATCCATCACAATACAACCATACCCAGAGTCGGCGTCAGATGTAGAGCACCCATCTACCTCCGGCGTGCTGTTCACAAGGCCAACGCCATTGACCAAGGATGGGGTCAAGGATGTTGTCAGGCGATTCGCATACGCGGCCTCGTTCTTGCAAAAGGCTGGGTTTGACGGCGTCCAAGTGACGTAATTTCCCTCTCAGCTCGCAGTTACGCTAATTTCCCTGATAGCTTCACGCTGCGCATGGTTACCTTCTCCACCAATTTCTGTCTCAAAGGACCAACAGAAGAACGGACGAGTACGGTGGGTGTCTTGAAAACCGCGTGCGGTTATTACTCGAGATCATCGCTGAGGTTAAGCGGACGGTGAACGATCCAACGTTCCTGATTTCTGTCAAAATCAACTGTGAGGATTCTATAGCCAACGGGGTTGACGCGGAGGAGTCGATAATGACAGCGAAAATGCTGGAAGCTGCTGCAGTCGACTTGATTGAGATCAGTGGAAGAACTTACGAGCAAGCGCAGCAATCCGCTCAGCAGAAAGTGAGCCTTGTCTCGTTCATTGCGGAAACACACCACCCTCATGTATACTCATCCTAGACTCTATTTTCTGCTGCACGGGAAGCATACTTCATTGATTTTGCAGATCGGCTCAGGCCACATCTGAGACAGTCGAAGATTGCCCTTACGGGAGGCTTCAGGACGACCCGAGCCATGGCAGAAGCGATAAACTCGGGCTCCACGGACGGTCGGTTCGACGGATCCTTGTACCTTCTGTTATTTATTTCATGAGCTACAGTCATTGGAATCGCGCGGCCCTTGACTGCAGAACCCTTCCTCGTGAAGGATATCCTACAGGGGACCAAGTTAAGAGCCAAACCAGACAAACTACCCCCCATACAGTTCCTGCGGGTCAGTGAAACTTGGTTCTGCACCTCTTCTCGGTGATGGTTTAGACCAAATAGATCGCTGCATCAGCATGCCAAATCGCTGAGATTGGGAATGGCGAAGACATCACCGACCTTGATACCACATTCAATGTGTCAAGATTTATTACTAGGATGCTGAAGGATGTGCCTGCATTGATGTCGGAGCTGCTTTCAGCTCACAATACTGGTGCACTATAACCCGTTTCCACCTGAATGCCTCGTACAAAACTGACCCTTCCACTGGATCTTCTGATGCACATGTTGTAGAATAATGAACGCCAAGTAAGAATACACTAAAACATTTCTTCTGGTCCGGGACAGAGCGCCATCATGTTAAAGTTGATGCTCTTCGCCTGCAATATATAAAATTCCCTCACGTATTTCGCCGTATCCTGTATTTCATGTAAGAATGAACTTTTCCCGGAATACACGGGTTAAGGACCATGCCTTTAGGAGATCACTGCATTCTCCCCTGTCAATCGGTCCAACTCGACCCCCGTCCAATTCAATCAAACGCCACCGTTGCGTCGCCTCGCCGGTGCGCTCCGTTGCTGGAGCCTTGACAAAGCAGGTAAAATGCAGATCGGTATCTAGGTCTTGAGGCACTGCGGTCTGACCGGTGGACGCTACGGATTCATGTATCCTCTCAAACAACGGAGTTGTTTCCAGCAGCTTTGCACGTTCCTCCGGAGTCCTGTCTAAACTACCGCTCAGCATATGACATGGCCGGAAATTACGAGAGGCAACGTACCCTTGCATTCTTCGATGAATTTAGCGAGGGGGCTCCCAGGAGCGAACGACACGCCCGTCTGACCAGTTCTGAGTATAAGCGGCAATCAACGTCAAAAAAAAAAAATCCTCAGAGACTTACGTTTGCCAGGCTGTGGATCAAACCCATTGTTCCGCAGGCGTTTGAAATCTTCCCATCCCTGGGTGTCAGCCACGGTAGTGAGATAGGGAAGATGAAGCGTATACCGTTTGCTTCATCCAAAATACCCCTGGATCAACTGGTTCCTGTCCGCCAGTTTGGATCTTATAGTCCTCCTCCTTTCGCTTGGCGGCGATGACACCTGTGCAGGGGAAGAGCAGCGCAACTGCTGTCACCCCTGTAGGCACCATGGCGACGAGCTATGAGCCGATGTCCCATAAGGACAGCGGCAAGAGGGACGGTAGTCTGATGCTGGCGCACCTCGTCGTCCAATCCAAAGACATCTTGGAAGTGAGCCTGATCCTTTGGTAGACCCGCTGCATACGCCCACTACAGAGACGTGCAGCAGCCACCGCTCGCCAGTGAGCTAATGCTGGACCTGATAAATCGAAGCTGGTGACGTACGGAATTGAATACCTGGCAATCGGGAGTCCCTGCGTGAATAAGGGGCTAGGCAGCTCACGATATGTCTCACCTCTGGGTTGCTTTCAAGAGGGATCCAACGCGAATGTGCCATGTAGTAAGCTTTTGAGGCTCGAGATATGGGTCAGCGCGACAAGTATAGAACGGTGTTTGGCGGTGCAAAGAACCTCATTACGGATAACATGCTCTATTACTGTTCACTGCAAAGCCAATCGAACGTATCGCCATATTAACCACGCAAAAGATATATCAGCGAACGAGGCATGATCACAGGTAAGTTAGGATATTGAGAAATGAAGAGCCAACACCTATACCAGGGAAAGAATGGGAAGATGCTCGGAACTTGAGGCTAACCACCTTGGCGCCAGAACGGCTGAAACTATGCCTCGATGTTGCATCATGGCCAAGAAACCCATGTCAGCCTCACTGTCAAGACCCACATAAATGCAGCAGTCCATCTCTGCAAGAAACAAACACGGTGACGACCAGCCCTTTCGGTACGTGGATGAGCATCTTGAAAGGGTGAGATGTGACCAATTTCCACGAGTCCATGGTCGATATGCCCGCGCATGAAACGCTCTTCCGAAGACGTTGACTCAGTTGAAGGTGATGACCGATGGCTCGTGCTGACACTGGATCGACGCTTCAGGCCGGAAGGCCGCAGTTGCCCCGCAAGGTGTGAACGGGGGTCTTTGCAAGCACATAACTAGCAAGGACATGTGGTAGCGGTGACCTTGTGGTACAATTCTCCAATTCCCGAAAACCGTCCCGTGCACGACAGATTCGTGAATCTTCACTACACATGTCGCAGTGGCAGATCAAGCTCGAGGATCCCCCGAGACGCCGTAGGTTTACACACAAGGAAAAGGGACAGATTTACGCCAAGGGCGGATTCGACCATGGTTTCTGGGAATTAGGGAGATGTTTGTGTGGGTCATGCTTTGATTGTCACGACTGGGAACATGAGCGATCTTTGTGCTCAAGGCTATATTCTGACCTGGTCTGTGGTGCGAGCGCCGCTGAGTGGCTGAGCATATATGTACAAACAACGTTGGCTATGACCAACTACACGGCCATTTTTGCGAGGCGTTTATGAGACATATGCCGAAAATCCTATGTGTATCCCGTACATAATGCCAAACATGCCTCAATAGAACCGGGTACACTCATTTGGCTTGTCGTTGGCCAATCATCAGCAATTGTATGTTGTGTTGACATAGAATGTCTGAGGTTCGTCTGAGGTCAGTGATACCACCAGTAAGCCATGTCGTAACACTTGGCACTGCTATGGGACCCGCCTTTGCGAGATGACTCATGCAGAGGTATGGTAGACGAATGGCAGAAATGTTATAGTGACCCCACACTATATGTCCTACAAGTGTCACTTGTACATCCATCGAGCATCCAAGCTGACACCAGAGATTGATTATTGGCAGCTGCAGAATACACCGCCTGTTGTTGTGGTATAGTCGAGGTCCAAATCTAACAGTGACAGTCCAACACGACATGAAAGAAATTGGTGAAACAATGTGCATGATTGTTGACATTGGTATACATTGGAACTACAGACTCGAGATGATTGATATGGAAAAGAAATGCTCAACAATTTCCCTGAGCTCGTCGAAAACAAATTGACGAACTATCTCAGGCATGTAGGACTCTCTGAATTGCCGCAGTCCAGAATCTGCAAGCCAACATGTAAGGAAGGTCCCGCTCATAGGGATGCGTGCATCCCATGTAGCCCATTCTCCACCAGGGAAAGACAGGTAAGCTAGTGTTGCCGCGGCTCGGCTAACTGAGAGCCAGTTTGAGCGGCTCGGTCTGTAATTGGGTCGGTCCCAGTGTCCAAGACCGACGTTCCGGTCCGGTTAGCCGGTGTAACCGGCTTGAACCGGCTTGTGACCGATGGTAGTCGGACTAGCACCATTTTCAGTCTCGTTTTTATTAAAATAAGTTTTAACTCAACAAATTAACTAGTATATGGTTACTAAAAGCTATTTATATGTACAGTACTGGCAGGCGTTCAGCTGGCGGACGTGTGAGGTGGTGCAAGCGGTCACGATGATGTGATAATCATGGTAGTGTGAGTATTGTGTCATTGTCATCACCGCTGGGCAGTGCAAGTGTGAAGGTTGGCGAGGGCGGCACAATCGCGGCAACAACGACATG
>JBBPQW010000118.1:0-40834 GCA_038092695.1 Boletus rubropictus | reverse complement strand
ATTCAAACCCTAACCATATCCTCTCACGTGACACCGGACCCGCACCTCGTGGGTCCGGGCCCCGCCCTGAGAGATCGCGTATCGCCGGCCATTCCCCATCCAGAGGCCGGCCTGTGAACTTTCCTGTTGCTCCAAAAAGTCATCGCGCACGGAGATGAGCTCAATTGTACGAGACTAATTCGCGTTCCTCTCGACGTCATTTCTGGTGCGCATATCGATGACCACGGGGCATCTCTCTTGAGCAATGAGCTGAACCCCCAAAGTTGCCTGTTTCTTTCCCGTAAATGCCTCCATCGATGTGGCGGAAATGATGGCCATGGTAACTGGGCGGACCGGTGGATTCTTGTCTTCAACATGCTTTCCCCCCGATAACCGCCCTCGATCGTGTTCGCTCTGAGTAGCTTCGAGGTCGTCATGCAACGCCAGCATCAGTCACCGTCGCCCAAGTCACCCCCCCAATGTCGTCCCCAGCAGACCTTTCTAAACAGGGCGTCTCGACCCTCCCATAATGGGAGTCAGCGAGTTCCCGTATCGGAGATCTTCGCACCATAACTACCAGCCCGGATCAAACACGCCAGGGGTTCCCAGTGGGTTTCGTTACACTACCGGAGCAGTGAATAGTACGAGCACCGAAATCCAGCCCCGAGAACAAAAACCCTCGTGTTCCACATCGATCTTACATGGCCAACATGCAGCGGGTGGCGTATCTCATCATCGGTCACGTCGCCGCCGCATTGTTTCCTCGGGGAGCATGCACTCTACTCGGATATGCTTGCTCTTACGAATCATACGTCCGGCGTACCACGAATATTCCGGAGCACACCCACTCGAGACAGGGAATAAGAAGGAAAAATAAAAATAAAAGTCCGATCAGCGACTTCGACGCCTCTAGATCCGGCTCGGTTCGGAAATTTCAAGAACCCGTCGAACGTCTCCTGGCTGGTGCTATGGGAGGAAGACGAAGAGGGGAAGAGGGGAGATACGTCTGCGATCGTCGACGATGGATGCCACGTGCACGACAGCCTGTCCTGAGCGAGACCGCGCGGTTTTGACCGTTAATAATACAACGACGGTGACAAGAACGGGCCAGCACCTCCCGGCGGCCTATCAGCCATGGCGTTCACGTCTGCGGTAATCAAGTGCGCCGTCAACCCAGCTTTTGACCCGACCACGATATCGAGGGTAGGTCAAAAACATGGCTTAAAACCTTCAAGGAACCAAGATGTGGGCTTGCATAGATAGCTCATGTTTTTGTTTAGTGCACGAGCAGCAATAGAGCAATCGCAGTCATGGACAATATTACTGAGTCAAAATCATCCGTCCAACGCGCAGGCATGCAATACATTCATGTCTACTTGGAGAGGCGATAGTCGCTTGTTCCTAGGAATCAATCAGCAACGGGAATTGTGAATGAACCTCCAGGATCCTCACCCGCATCATACAAAGAAAGCCCGCCGTACTCATGTCCTCACCGCATGCTAGTGTTTGTCAAATTTGCAAGTATCCGAACATGTCCGTATGCAGCGGGCTGAGACCCTTTCGGCACATCGATGGGTGTCAGGTAGCCGTCCTTTGCTGTTCAGACTGAATTGATGGCAAGCCCGAGCAACCGATCTACGGCCATGATTAAACAAGAGAAGAAAAAGTTGGTCAAAGTTGGTGCGACCTACATGGCAGGAGCTTCGATGAAAGTGACGCAATGTCGAGAGAGCTCCCAAAGGATGCGATAAATTTGTGGTACCCTCTTCTGTCGTCGCCTTCCTCTCATCCCGAATGACGTTGACGATGGAGCGCCGACATCAAGGGTCCTTGTGTGACTACCATGTTGGCGTAGCACATCGACACACCAACTATGAAGGGTTTGGAATAGGCGATGGACTGAACTGGACTGTCGTTTCGGGTGTGCGTGCCACGCAGATGGCTGTTTGGGTGAAAGGCGAAGGGCTCCACGTCAAGATGTCTGCAGGCTAAGCAGTAACAAGTTGCGATAACTGCTTCTTGTAGGAGGGGACGCAGATCGCAAGTCCAGTATCCGCGACACCACTTGACACGATCGATAGGCGACGAACAAACTTGGGGTATAGGACACGATTAAAAGGATCGTCATCACGACATTACACAACGTACCGTTCGAGCTACGCAGCTGAAAGCAGACAGGTGTTCGTAGCCTCTGGTGGGATGCCAGAGATGTTGTTGTATTTTTGGATAGAAATGTCATGAAGACGGAGAGCGGACTCGCAGTCGGCGTGTCCCGCATATCACTGAATCGAAGGGGAAAGGAAAAGTTGGAGACAACCCTCTCGGTTAATGTACATGCATCGATGTGCAGGTATGGCCAGTGCCAGCGACGTACGCCGTGCAGCATTCATACACTGGCAAGTGCACCGAGACGATCTGCAACTAGAAGTTGAGCTCCTCCTAATGATCAGCCCGACAGAAGATCCCTCGGTGCACGCGCGGAGCTCTCCTGTAGTCGACACAGGGTGCGAATCCTGTTAGCGAATAGATGGGCAGTAGCTGAGCCTGGCGTCGCCGAAGTTTCGAGAAGGTTCCCTGGTTGACCCGCAAAAGGGGAGATATATATTAACAGACAAGCCCTGGCTCGTTCTAGTTGTCCTACACTTGTACTAGTAGTACCACATTTACATGGCCGACGTACGTTCACTTTGCTCGCCTATTTCACGCTATCATCTTGTAATCCTGATCATAGGCAAGCGTCCTCAAAGATCAAGGCAACAAGGCGTTCGCGGCCAAAGACTATGACAAAGCCATCGAGCTCTTCACGGCTGCCATAGCCATCGACCCTTCCAACCATGTCTTACACTCCAACAGGAGTGCGGCAAGGGCTGGCAAGAAGTTGTGGAGTGCAGCCCTCGAAGACGCTGAAAAGGTCGTTCTAGCCGTCTCCGTTCCATCGGTACTAGCTACTAAAGGTATCTTACCTGACTTTCAGTGTGTCACTCTCAATCCATCTTGGGGAAAGGGTTATGCAAGGAAGGGCGCTGCCTTGCACGGAGCTCGCCGGTATGACGAAGCCATTGCTGCCTACGAGAAGGGTATCCAATTTGAAGATAGCCCCGCTCTTCGCAAGGGCCTACAGGAGGTCAAGGATGCACAAGGTCCGCTTGGAGCACCTACCTTGTTCATGGTCAGACGCTGACAACTGCAAAGCCAAGGACGCTGCTGCAGGGCCCGAGCTGGGACTTGGAAAGATATTCCAAGACCCCAATCTCATCGGGAAGCTTGCGACGAACCCCCGCACGCAAAAACATCTTGCAGATCCTGCATTCGTTCAGAAGGTACGCAACCTCATTGAATTGCCTACGAACCATTTCGATTCATTGTTCGCCGATCCAGCTCCAGTTGATGCAACAAAACCCTAAGCTCGCAGAAACGTAAGACCCTATCAACATTGATCTTTCGTTCCAAGCGCTGACCTGTGTCTAGGGCTCTGAGCTCGGATCCAAGAATGATCGACGTCCTTGGTGTTGCAATGGGCATCGACCTGCAAGGCTTCTCCCGCGAAGAGGGATCAGACGATCTTCCTCCCAGTTTCAAGAAGACCTCCGCCCCATCACCTCCTTCATCACCTCCTCGCGCTCAGTCGACCCCCTCAGCTTCCACTTCCAACAGCAAATTTACTCCACCATCCGCACCCGAGCCAGAAAAAGAGGATGTCGAAATGTCAGAGGAAGATGTAGAAGAGGCCAAGGCCAAGGCTGATGCGCTCGCTGAAAAGGACAAGGGTTCCAAGTACTACAAGCAGCGACGATTCGATGAGGCAGCCTCTGCATTCTCAAAGGCTTGGGATCTCTGGCCAAAGGACATCACCTTCCTTTCCAACCTTGGTGCTGTGTACCTTGAACAAGGAGAGTACGACAAATGCATCGAAACGTGTGAGAAGGCAGTCGAAGAGGGACGGAATGTAAGTTCCCATCCAGTTCTAGATCCCGGGAAATATAGAGCTGGGCGTACTCATGTACGTTGCAGTACCGTGCCGATTTCAAGCTTCTCGCAAAGGCTCTCGGACGTGTCGGCTCGGCCTATTCGCAAAAGGGCGACCTTGCGTCTGCTAAAAAGTACTTCCAAAAGTCCCTCGCCGAGCACCGGGATGCCACCATCCTTGCTAAGCTCCAGGCCACCGAAAAGACGCTCGCGGAGGCGGAACGCCAGGCTTACATTGACCCCACCAAGTCTGCCGCTGCTCGCGAGGAGGGTAACGTCGCGTTCAAGGGGGGTGATTTTGCAGGTGCCGTCAAGCTTTACACCGAGAGCATCAAGCGCGATCCTTTGGATGCTCGAGGTTACAATAACCGCGCGGCAGCATACATGAAGCTCATGGCTTTCGCCGAAGCACTCAAGGACGCCAACGAGTCTATCGAAGTTGATTCTTCCTTTGGTACGTGAGCTTTGCTGCGCACAGGGCGTCGGCTGAACCCTAGAGGTGTAGTCAAAGCCCACATTCGCAAAGCATCGATTCTGCATTCGATGCGCGAGTATAGCAAGGCGCTTGAGGCCCTACAGGCTGCATCGACTGCTGATACTACGAACACACATACAGCCGAGATTCAGGCTCAGGAGATGAAGACTCAACAAGCACTTTTTAGTCAGCGTGCAGGAGAAACCGAGGAGCAGACGCTCGAGCGAGCGATGAAAGATCCAGAGGTCGCGGTACGTTTTGTTGGGCACGTCCAATGATGACCATGAAACTCATCGAGTTTTCCGCAGGCGATCATGACCGACCCTGTGATGCAGCAGATCTTGCAACAAGCACAGTCCAACCCTGGCGCGCTGCAGGACCACATGAAGAATCCCGTCATACGCGACAAGATTGTCAAACTTGTCAATGCTGGAATCATTAAGACCCGGTGAGACGCGCAGTGAAATCTCTTTCGATGAAAAGACGGTCGATTTCTTGGCATGTACGCTTTTAGGTATCATCGTGCTCGTAAAGATAATACAGAATCCCATTTCCTCGTGCTTATCCGGTTTGCCTGGCAGCTTATCCAGAATGAAATACGGGGTTCTCCCAAGAACAGTCTAATAATCCACCCTCTTCAAACACGGACACCACATCCTGGACGCGCTGCTTCCACTCTTGGTTTTGTCCGAGGCCCTCTTTGTCCACATTGTGCCATATTCGCACATTTTCGTGTACATCCTTGAGCGAGCTAAGCCCCACGACGGTGGGTATCTCCACCTCCCTTGCTTTCTGGAAGGCATATCCCAAAGCGAGCTCGGGAAATCCATTCTCGCCGTCAGGCTTCCTAGACGCCCGAATAGCTTCCTTGACGGCCTCCTTGAGGTGATCCGACGCCGGGTGCCAAGCAGGTGGGTTGGGAGTGAGAAGTCCCATGCTAAGCGGGGATGCAGTGATGATTTGCTTAACACCAGCGCGTCGCTCAAACGCCGCCTTGAAGCTCAACAGCGTGCGATTGTGGAGGTTGAGATGGCAATACGACATGACGACGTCCAATGGTTTGTAGGGCGCCGTGTGCTTGACTAGGATCGCAAGCCGTAACAGGGTAGGTAACGGATACCCTGGGCAAATGATTGTCATCTATCACTCGTGGTCTCGACGCGGAAAGGGAAAGATTGGAAGCGGAGAAACGCACCACTAATGCCCACCCGTCTGACGACGCCCACGTCCTGAAATCTTCTCAGCTCCCCGATAGCAGCGAGAACCTCCCGATCGCCATCCCCGTATATGACTGCCTCTTGTCCCTCCGCTAGACCATACGCGTCCGCCTCGGCGCCGAACGCAGCGCAATGATTGCCCGACGTCCTCGATGCCTTGGACTCGGCAATGAACTCGACGTCGTGCAAGTGTACGATATCGAGGTACGTCGTGTGCAACCGCGCGAGACTGCGCTGTATGCTGGCGCGCACGGCCTGAGGGGTATAATCGAACGCATCCCGCGTGTTTCCAAACCTCCCACATTTCGTGAACTACATATATATGTATGGAGAGAGAGCATAGTCAATGTGGACCCGACTTCTTTGCCGTGAATCGTAGAAAGGGCACGTACGATCTGATAGGACGACCGAGGGAACTCGTTTTCGAGCGCCTCTAATGCGTTCCCCAACACGATCTCGGACGGTCCATAGTATGGGGACGTGTCAAAGGCACGGATGCCATACCTGTAACGTTGCCATTGCCTGAATCTCCCAAAGCGTACCCCCACCACCACAAAAACGTATGAGGGAGAACGCACCTGAGCGCGAGCCTCGTCGTCCTGAGGGGGGTGATACCTCGAACATGATCATCGTTGTTGTAAAAAGCCGAGAACGGCGCTGCGCCAAGTACGACGGCGGGCACTGTGGGAAACGCCGCATCGGCAGGCCCGAAGTGGGCCGTCTGATAGGACAGGATTGTCAGCCAATGTGCGTTACGAAGGAGTCGGTGGGCGCCATTTACAACACGCCTTGCGTCGTCTGTCTCGTCGACGTCCTCGTCGGGGATGTAGGTTAGTAGTGGAAGAGGAAAGGTTGGTTGTGGTGCATCTAGTCGTTCGACCATTATCTTGGGTCTAGTAAATAAAGATAAGAGAAAGAGATAGAACACGGGATGCCCGTTGCCCGCTTATAGCCTTTATGGAGGAAGTGGTGGGGCCAAATGATCCGTGAAAACCACACGTTCATGTCGTCGAAACATTCAAAAAAAATGTAATTGGCACTTCTAACACACAAAACATGTGGTCGACAGAGAGGAAGGACAACAGTCGATTCTTACAGTCTGTTTCGGGACCAGCTACGGCGTCAAGGTGAATCAGTATTTGCTAGTCCAGGAAAAAGAAAAGACGACGAACCTCTTGGAAAAGTTGCCAGAGGGATCCATCAACTTGGTGTTTTCGTCGGGCTTGACATCGTTCCAAGGGGCAGGGTTGGTCCTCGTCCAAACCACTTTTACGCCGATGGTCATTTCCAGCACGGTGGATAAAAGTAGAGCTTACCCGAAGGTCCTCGCGCAAGACGTGTCAAGTACCAGGTGGCACCACCGACGGTCAAACCAATAACCGCATAACTATGTCGATATTAGTGCACTGAACTTGGTCGAGAATTGAGGCGGGCATACAGTGGTATAGCCTGTGAAAGCGAAGAGGTTTGAGGATCCCGGAACGTGCAGACGAGAAACAGGACTATACCTCGACAGCGTACCAGTTTCGCATGAATTGCCTCACTCCTTTGGTAGCCATGTTCGATGGTCGGTCTAACGTTCGTTTCGAGCTGTAGGAGACTTGTCGAGTTCCCACGGTCATCCACCTACCGGAACCCTCCGTTACGACGGCTTACACTCAATATTCAACTCCACATGGATCAAGAAGCATAGACATGGATTAATCAACAAAGTTATGGGCATGAATAAAGTGTCCTGGAATGTTTCTTTTTCTTTTTCGAAACGTGAATGATATAGAATACAGCGACAACAATGTTGACACATCATGTTGTGACTTTCCCCACAACGAGCGGGGTGGAGAGGGCAAGAAATGTGACTAGGAAGGTCAAGCAAGGAAAGGCAAGGAAGTATAGTTTGCGAGAGGCCCAAGAAGAAAAAGCAAGATGCCACCATTGCTGCACCCAAGAAGACGCAACCGACAACGGTACACTCACGTCACAAGTAAACGTCGCTTGCGCCGCAACTCTTGCAAGCACTCACCGTCCAACTGGGCATCATCTCATTTTTCTTTTCCAAACTAAATCTGCTTCTCAGCTTTTCCAACTGCCTAGCTCTCGAGACGAACCTCCGCTGGGTGGGGCGAGTTGTGCCATTGTCGATACCTGACAGCGAGGTGGCAGCATTCGCTACTTCCACACTTGGACTGCCCGAGCTGCTGTGATCAATATGCGACGTAGCCGCAGTCGCACCTGGCGCCCACGAGAATGGTATGAATTTCGATAGTTTCTGCAAGGGTAGTCGTGCCGCAAGCGGATTGGACATAATAGCGAATAATGAAGTGTCTTGAGCATGAGAATATTGACAAACGTTTGATGAGTCGGGATTGTTACAACAATTCACTTCCGACGGAGCACCGCCACCTTGCGTGGAGTTGGAACATCTGAGAGCGGGTGTGGAATCGTTGGCTGTGAAGCGCAAAAGATAAATGAGTTAAGCGTACTCATAAATACTTTGGAATGGGGCTTAAAGGTCGAACCATTTAAGGTGCGTGACTGACTATGATTCAACGAGGTGCCTAATGCCTGCGCTTTCGTAGGCGTAGGGTGGAACGAGGGCGATGTGATCGGCTGAGGAATCAACGACGGCATTTTCTTCGAGGGAGATGTAGAGTAACCCAATGGTGCCGTGAAGCGGCCAGATAGATTCTTAGATGGAGTGAACATAATTGGTGGTGTCTTGGGAGACATAGATCGCAGCGAAATTGCCCGAGGAATCGAAGACGGTGGACCGTCGTTCCTGCTCGAGCGGGAACCACCACTAGACGTAGATGACGGCGAATGCGGGAGAGAGGTTATACGCTCGATGCGCCTAGGCTGGACTTCCCCAGGAAACACAAGAGTCAATGAATTTTCGTCTTCGTTGTCTTCAACCGACTCGGGGATGGAATTGGGTGTACCGCATACGAAATTGTCCATACCAGGGCATACGGCGGGTGTCGTCATGCAAGTCTCTGGAGGTGTGATACGGATTTCGGGAGGTGGAGTTATGCAGACATCTGGAGGCGTCACAGAGATGACAGGTGGAGCATTGAAGGTAAAACGTATTCCTCCTTCGACTTCCTCGCCAACCAATTCATCATCTTTGGGATCTGCAGCGTCATCCACTTCGTCCTCTTCGGGAACAACATCAAGACTCCTGGATGACGCTGACTCGACCACGACACCAGCATCGGAGGGAAGAATAAAAGGTGGCAAGTCGTCACCATCAGACGTGAATGCAAATGGGGATGAGAACGTGCTCCGGTTCATTCCCTCGGGGCGGGGTGGACTTCTGTCGACATCATCCAAACATCCGAAAAAGCGGTCAACCTCGTCACCTTGTTCAATGGGAGTGACACTCTTTCCTCTGGGAAAGGTCCAAGTTTTCGAGAGGGACGCACGGGACTCACGAGTTGGCTGGGAGGGTAACGAAAAACAGACCAGATGGTCAAGTGCAGGAGGTTTGGATTTAATGTCAAGCTCATCTGCTGAGCCGATTGACGAACCACCTGGACTCGAGAAACTGAGGTCGGAATCCTCCTCGTCCTCATATCCAGCCAGACCGTCCTCTTCGTCAGAAGATTCGGCCTCCTCTTCTGCGACTGCATCCAAGGTGAGCTCAACCTTCGCGAAACTGTCATCCAATGATTCAACGTCGGTAGTGGAGCTTTCAGAGTCACCGGACTGGAATCCAAGTCCATGGGAGCTCCTGCCAACTGGTTTTGCAGAAAAAGAAGATCGTCTCCAAGACTTGTTGACTGTATGCGCAAGCTTCGGCGTGTTCAGGAGGCCAGCATCGTCCAAGAGTTTCTCAAGGTCTTTGCGGCGTGTGCGCTCTTGCTCAAGAGCAGTGCGAAGACGCGTGCACTCATTGAGAGCTGCATCCGCATCCTTGAGACGAGCATTGAGCTTCATGATTTCGTTATTCATCCCATCACGCTCATGCATGAGGACCGCATTTTCAGCCATGGATTGAGAGAGTGCAGTAGCCTTGGCTTCCGCTGACTTTTCCAGGCTAGACTTTTCCACTTCCAGTAAGCCGAGGCGACTGTGAGCAACCCAAGCCTCTCTCCTCTCCAACTCGATCCCCTTGGCAAGCATACTAATCTGCTTATCCGCGTCAGCAACACGCCGTCTCCAACCATCAATGTCTCGCTTGAGTTCATCGCGCTCAGCTCTGAGATCTGAAATGAGGCGTAACATCTCGTCGCTAGGCTCGGGAGACACCGCGAAAGTATCCGAAGAGTATGAAAGATGACGTGAAGGAGGTCGGTTTCTCAGGGTGCGCTCCAATTCAGTGATGCGGGAGAGAAGCACGTTGTGGGATCTAAATAAAAAATGCTGGTCTGCGACAGAGAGGGGTTGTTCGATGAGGGTTTCTTGATCACATGCAAATGAGAACCTGTGTTCGACTGGGGTCATCTCGGGGGTTGGTAGAGGGCATATGTCTCGAGAGACCGAATTCGCAGTACGCTTATAAGAGATGCTGCTACATCTCTTTTTGTTGTGGTCGGAGGGAGCAGGCGTATTGCCACTGGAAGTGTACGAGAGGCACCTTGAGAGGGGTGTCTGGAAGACGGAAATAGCCGTGCTGCTGACTGGGGTATTGACATTCGCTGAGACGGCATCCTCAAGAGCAGTTGCGGTGAGTGACTTTTGAGGTTTTGGACGAGTAGCTGGAGTGAGAGTAGGGATGGACACGTCGCTCACGACGGTACTCACAATGCTGCCCTGCACGAGTGACAAGGGACGTAGGTTAAGGCTGGCGGGACGGTGTCGAGCGGTGATCTTTGCAGGGGGGGTCATGACTACCTGCTGAGACTCTTTGTGTTCCTCGGTCGGATCGGCGAGAAATTGAATGTCCTCCTTGTCCTTTTCATCGTCGTCCTCTTCTTCCTCCTCGACGAGGGTGCCAAGCTGGTCCTTTGAAAGAGATATGGACCCAAACATCTTTCCGAATGAATCACGCTTGGCAGTCAAGTTATTGATTGCGTTCAGGCCAGGGCCAGATGGGAATGATGGTTTTGTGGCTAGGATGACGACTAAGACTGTGGTGGGAAACGGCTAGAAGGTACTCACACAAGTCGCAGGGGTTGGCAATATCAGGAGAGGAGATATCAGGGATCTCGACTTTGGAGAAGGCAAGATCAAGCTTTCCCTCGAGGGCCCAGAGGGCTCTGCGACGGATAGAATCCCTGTCGCCCAAGTTAACGTTGTCGTCTGAATGTGCAGTGGGAAGTTCTGGGAGGGGGACGCCCATCAGTTCGGCCGACTCGCTGCGTGTTGAGACCGACGAGCGACGACGGTGGTGAGAAGTGGGGCGTTTTGAAGGAGGGTTGAGAGATACGTTAGCATTCAAAGGAGGAGAATCAGGCGTAGAAGTGGAGAGAGCAGGTGCTGAGGAGGAAAGAGAAAGGAAAGGAAAAGAAGAAATGGAGTTGTTGCGAGAGCGAGATCGTCCATGAGCATGCCTAGAAAGGGTATGAGGGTTCTGGGGGGGCGCACTGCCGCCCATCTTGAAGGAGTGAAACTGCGGGGAAGATGAGGGGAAAGTTCAAGAAGAGCAGAGAGAAAAATACTCTTTTCCTGGCAGCCACGTCCGAGTCCTGAAGTTGAGTCGAGTCCATGATGAAAGAGAGAGAGAGAAAAGAGCGTGAGGGTTGTTCGAGAGAGCAGTCGGACAAGGAGGCACTTTGCACACAAAACTTTGAACCGAGTTCATGTGCAAGTAATACTCCCACATTGAAACTCCGACAACTAGGCACGGCCGGCTAAGCGGCCCGCCATCCTCCGACCGTCCATCATCATGCACAAGCTCGACCCAGCGCACACCCTCTTCTTCCTCTGCGATGTCCAGTCGCGCTTCAGTAAGTGCCAGCTACTCTCTCCGACGCTCAACTAGTGACAACGCAGAGCCCGCCATCTACGGTTTTGATGAGCTCGTCTTGACCTGCAACAAGATGCTCAAAGTCGCAAAGGTTCGGTCACGCCACGTTCCATCTCTTAACGCTGCATCGCCACCAGGTCCTCGACATACCCGTCATCGTGACGGAGCAGAACCCGAGAGGTAATGGCTGCCCCCGCCCTCTCCTGCGTCCACTTCATCTTGCAACGCAGCCCTCGGAACCACTACACCGGAGATCGACTTGCCAGCGCTTGGTGATCTGCACGTTGCGACGATCGAAAAGTCCCTCTTCTCCATGATGGTCCCTGAGGTCGCAGCGCTGTTGCACGAACGTCCACACGTCACATCTGTCGTCTTATTTGGCATCGAAGTCAGTTTAATTGACCAATCTCCTCTCCGCTGACGTCTGTCTAGACACACGTGTGTGTCCTCCAAACCGCGCTCGATCTCGTCCAAGGTGGATATGACGTCCATGTCCTCGCGGACGGTGTGTCCAGTTGTAACAAGGAAGAGGTTCCTATTGCCCTCGCAAGCATTCGCCAAGCTGGCGGACACATCACCACAAGCGAGAGCGCCGCTTTCCAACTTCAACGTCAGAAACGTCGTATAGTCCGGTTCCCCTTGCTAATGTACTTGTAGGAGAGTCCGGAACCTCACGATTCAAGGCGTTCTCTGCAGTAATCAAGGAAGAAAAGGAGAATACAGTAAAGACGTCGCAGAAGCTGCTGCAGTATCGTACCTCGTTGTAATCGCTCGTGTAGGCCGTGAGAATACTATCCAAGCGAACTTCGTTCAGTACCATGTTCGGTAGCCTATTCCACCTCGCCGTCGACGCTCTCCTCGTCAGTGCTTTCCTGGCTGGCGTCAGGCGCTCGACCGGCCTCACGTATGTTCTTCGAGGCATTCTTTCACCATGCTCATGACGCCTCAGACCTGCACTATCCCAAGTACCCAACAAAGACGTTCGTCGTGAGTACCATCTTCCTTTGCTTGCAGCCAATTCCGTCTCATCAAGCGACAGAACTGCTACGGACATATCTCGAGCTTGGTACGCCTCGTGTTCTGCAGTCTCAGCCCTGGTCGTCTAACGCACGCAACAGGAGAGTACGCTCTCGACTTTGCCATAGTCGTATTTGGGGTAATCCTGCTCGCCGTATGTCGAAGTGGATTCCTGATCCCCCTCTGTAGCGCTCCGGCTCTTTCGAACGCAAGTGACAAACCCTTTCTGTCTTTGTGTCGCTCCTCTACTCCACCTATTGCGCATCCCATTTCAAGGGACATTTCGTGCCATGTATTGTATCCAAATTATCTGTGGTATGCATAACAAGCGTGTTGGATTCTATCATCCGAGGTAGTTGAAGACAAAAAAGTGAAGCACAATGGATCCCAGCGCAAAGTCGGCAAATGCTCTGTACGTGCGCTTAAACTAGGCATGATAGCGTGGACGAGGGAGAACATACCTCTCGGGTGACACCTCTTTGAACTCTGGGCGGTTTTCTGGGTTGACTTGCGCCCGAAGCGAAGCGGTGAGGACAAACTGCCCGACCGAGCTCGCAAATCTGCAATCCTGGTCAGCCAGAATGACCCAACCAACGACGGCAACGACGTACCCAGCTAAAAAGGCGTTGAAAGGAAAGTCGGTGATGAGAACGCAGTATGCGAATTGAAACACGCCGGAGAGAACGATGAACGCCAGGAATACATCTATGAACTTGAGACGGTCTGGTGTCTGTTGTGAATACGACCTCCACAGCGCAGATACGATGTAGGGCGCCGTCGTTGAGGATGCTCTTGGACCAGCCATGTTGCTGTGGTGGTGGTTGCGACCGAAAACGGAAGTCGGTCCAGCGAAAAAACCATTTCGGTTATTACGCGTCTCGGTCATGAACACTGCTGCACTCCGTCTTGCCTCCTCGTCGCGCCCCACCGCTCTGGCAGCCCGGACACCATGGTCACCTCGACGACATGTACACATGCGCAAGGAGCTACCATACAAAATCGGGGACGGTCTTGGCACCTTTATGTCTCCCCAGACCCTTCAGATGGTCGCAGTCGAGTATCAACAGGGTCTGCTCGACCGTTTGAACGATGAATGTCGCGGTAAGTCACCGTTGTCGCGCGCTTGCACCCAACTCGATCTTGTAACCCAGATGTCGACGACAAACGGAAGACAGTCGCCCAGCTCGTTCTCGACACGGCTCGGTCGCAAGACAGAGCCGTCACCTTCAAATACGCTAGTCACGCCCTCAACAACAGCTTCTTCCTCAACTGCTTGGTAAGACCACACCACCTTTCCAAACCGTCCTGTTCTTTCCCTGAAGCGAATTTCCTAGCGACCTCCATCAGAGGATATGGGCGAAAAACTCATCGACTCGAGCTTCCTTGGTACTTCCATTCAAAAGCAGTTTGGTGGCTTCGATGCTTTGCGTTCCCTCTTCTCGGCCGCTGTCAGTGGTATGGCAGGCTCGGGATATGTCTGGTTTGTCACGGACGCAAGGCGAAACCTCGCTTTGGTGCCCACGTTTGCATCGGGTACCCTTCTTATTCGTTCAGGCGCCGGTACGGTCCAGCCGATCACAGCACCCGTGCTCGGAGAGTGCGAGCTGTCTGCGCAACTAGCTCAGACACCTGGTCCTGCGGATTCGACTCGGGCGCCATTCTCGGAAGCAAACAGCACGTCCACCCCGACTTCACCCTTCTCCGGTACCTCGCATATCCCACTATCACTAGATCACTCATCTCCGACGCGGACGTTCCATACTTGTGTGCCACCCCGCGATGATTACAGAACACGCGCACGCTCCCTTTACGACCCCACCACTCCGTCGTTTGCTCCTTACGGCCCGCAGGATTCGCGAGACCTCACCAGTCTTGGGGAATATATCTATCCCTTGTTTTGTATCAGCGTACACGAACACTGTTGGCTTCTTGATCACGGGATTTGGGGCAAGGAGAGGTATCTCAAGGAGTTTTGGACGGTCGTAGACTGGGATCAAGTCGTCAAACGATTCGAGACCTTTGCCACGACGACGATTTGAGCGGTACTGTGGTTGACTATCTACATCATAATTCACTCCTCATCTGAAATTCGAATGACATTTTCGCCTGATTATTGCAAAGGGTTACCAACATCAATCGGGATAATATTAGGTGAATAGGACACCATCCGACGACAGTGTACTACCACCTCCACTCAATGGAACCACAACTCGTTGCCCGCACCCCCTTGTACATTTTGTAAGTCTCACCCGAAAGCCGAACCTGGTCGATCTTGAGAGACGAGAAACTGTACGAAGGGACTTCAAAGTGAACCTGGAATGCGTGCGCCGGACGTGGAACTTTCGCCCTGAAAAGACACACATCAGACATTCGTTGGACAACGGCAGGGGAGAAACGTACTTGGAGGTCCAAGAACCACGAAGCACCCAACTACCAGACGAATGCATGTTTGGAATATTCCAGCGAAGGATCTTTTGAAGTCGAGGATTAAATTTCTCGTCCAGATCGTGAACAAGGACATACGCACTCGTCTTCGTGGTTCAAACGCCCATGAACCTTCGGTACCTCCTGCGGATCCAACTCCAGATCCAGCACCCGAGATGGTACATTGTGCCCCTGTTGCACCTTCGCCAAGGTAAAGCTCTATTCGAACGTTTTCCATGATCTTCGTTGTCCTTGAGCTAAAAGTGACTGTAAAATTGCCTAAAAGCAACTAAATCATGCTGCGCCGCTAAAATAACGACATAAGGATCGTAGACGCACCTCCAAACTCCCCTACGATGATATTCGGTTTCAGAGCAAGTGGTACCGGCACGTTTCCAGCGAGTGCACCATGCGGTAATGCATATTGATATTCCGCAAGCACGAATTTGCCATCGGGTGGGACAAAAGACAGCGTCTTTTCCCGCGTCCATCGTTGGAGTCTTGCACCCTATTGTCAAGATACCGTACGGACCACAGAACCGACAACACTTGCCTCACGCAGGGGTGAAAGGCACATTCCGTCATGACTTTCGGATCCGAGAAGCTCAGGAGCAAGTCCGGCATGCCTGTCATTGTCCCGGTTGCTAGTGCTGTTGATGGAGAAGCCTGCGCACCTACCGGTCAACTTTGCATTACTTTCAATCTTGCCGTACACGTTGCTCGTGAGTGCAACCCCGTTACTGATGAGTGTAGGATTATCTCCAATCTGTCGATCAATAGTCATGAAAGTGACTTGCCGCCCGACGATGGCCCGCATTTCCTCGGTGACATCAAATAAGATTTCGTTGTGATTGTGTCGAACGCCGAGTTTTCGCCACGGTATAGGCGACGCAAAAGCGCCAGATGGGGCACTGGATGCAACAGAACCTGGAAGAAGCATACAGAATGAATCAACGGTTATCGAGGTTTCAGGGACATTTCCCCACACCTCCAGGACGATTTGAACCGGACGAGGAAGGGAGGGAGGACAAGAGCTTCGAAAGGAGAGAAGGAGGGAGAACGATATCACGCAGTGCATTTGGAGATGTTGTGAGAGGATATCCAGAAGAATCCAGTGTTTCTTCGAGGAGCTACTCGAGTTAGATTGGAAAGACGACGGTGAACGGATCGAAATCATACCTGATATACGACATCGAAATTGTCTTTGAGGGTGGCCGAACTTACGGTACCGAGATAGTCGTGCAGGATTTCGCTAAATGCTTGCAAGAATGCGAAGGCAATCAGGGGGTCGGCTATAATACAGAGGTTTCGGTGTAAGAAGAAATGAGCACGTTGGAGATTCCTTACCATCGCCGGAGACACTCGCAATCAACCGCAGCTCTCCCATTTCGACATGACAGCAGGCACTTCCGCCCGAGAAGTCCCCAATTCCCGGAGGTACATAGATGACGGGGTCCACGCTGTCAGTGCGAGGAGCTTTGGAGAGTTCGTTGTTTAGCGTGTCGATGTGGAGCAACGGATACGCTGGAGGGAAGGACGTGTACCCAGACTGGATGACAGGTCGTCTGCATGACGCTGAGTGACCCGTAGAACGTCGCACCATCCCGAGACACGCACCCGGACGCGTCGAGAATGATCAAACCGTCAATGGCCATTATTCCTGGGATGTTAGGAGGCGACGACTGATTGCGTAGACGAAACCCACGTCAGGGTCTCAATTAGTGTGGGAGTGGTGCATTAACTCGACGTGCAATATAAATATCTAACAGTACCAAAACTTCAAGGACACCGAGGAAAACCATCCAAGTAGCGAACCTGGAATGTTCGTCACTAAACAGCCATCCCGACCGACAGCAACTCGGTCGGAAATATGGTGGTCCCACACGACACTCTAGACATACTTGCCAAAGAAGGGTATCAACGACTGAGCGAGGGTATAGCTGAAGACCAGCTTCGGGCCAACGACGAGGATCTGCCGGACAGAGTAAGAGAAAACGTAAGGAATGAGCCAGACTGCCAGACGTACTTTTGGTGTCAAACCCTTGAAGAATGCTGATATGCCTTCGTTGCGAACTAGGTCCCTTACGACCGTCATTCCGGGTACCTTTTTCTCAAAGTTGGCATTTTGGATGCGCGTTTTAACAGTGTCGAGCGGTGCGGCAACTGTGATGGAGGCGACGGCACCCACAATCGAGGCGATAAAGTTTTGAGTCCAGGTCGCCCTGGAATAATCTGTCACACCAAGCACGTACTCCTTTGTGAGAGCTGATCCACCAAAGAGCTAGGGAGCAGAGAGTGAGAGGCGAGTTAGATGGAGCAGAGGTGAGGAGACACACTGCGAACGAGCCGGGGGCATTGCGGGCGACTGTCCAGCCCCAGCCACGATAGAGGGTGGTACCCTCCTCCAAGAATATCCGGAGGACACCACGCCCACGGAATGCTTCCGGATTTACTTGACGTTTGATTTTGAGTACATCAAGAGGGAGGAGAACCTAAGTACACTGTGAGAACGTACACAGCCTCCCCAAAGTCGCAAAGGCATACCACTTCGCCTATTCCTGTCAAGCTGTATCACAGGGCGTCATGCATTTGGCAAAGAATGGTACGAACGAACGCGACAGCGTACCTTCCAGCGCAGGCCTGGATCATCATCTTTCCGTTCCGCTCGCCAAATGTGCTCGTGAAATAGTCCTTGTAATTCCGCGAGATGATGTCGTTAAACCATGGCTGCCCACCGAACTTGTATATCCGCTGGGAGATCTTGTATCCTGCTGCGTACCCGAGACCAGGGAACAAAGAGAAGACTTTGCGACCGAAAGGGGCTGGGGCGTAATCACGGAAGATGATGCTGTTGAGTGTTGAGAACGAGACCTTGGGTGCGAGGAATGAAGTGAGGATGGACGACATGATGGAATGGAGTATCACCTTGGACTGGTTGCTCATAAGCCGCTTGGCGACTGTGTCCACTGGATGGAACACCAAGAGCTCGGCAACACCTGGATGAAAATGACGCTCGCTCAGCCGCTACATGCTCGTTCGGTCACTGCAGACGGCTCACCGGATGCACCTGAGCCAAGGACACGCGCCGTGCCTGAGTCTTTACCCTTGGCGGAGAGCGAAGGAGACATTGTTCGCTCAAACAACAAGAAAACGGACGAGGGGAAAGAAATGACCTCGCTCGCGACGCAAACTTGAGCTTGCCCATTTCGGAAGGTTTCACGCATACCATTCTGCAAGCGGTCAAGGGCTAGCGTCGTTTCTGCGCCAATGGAGTCGACATGTACCAGAGACCGCTTCACACGAAGCAATCGATGTCCTTGCGAGGACTGTACGACAACGAAACCAACTCGAAAACTCGTGCAAGGAAATTCCCAGACTGGCGGTAGTTCAAGTCTGTCGGGACATCGAATGCACGAGTCCCCGACTGGCCATCTACTACGGTACCGACTGGCCATCTACTACGGTAAGGTGCGGCGTAGACAAGAAATATCTCCTTCTAGTTCTCCTGAAAAACCCGAGGCTACGTCGATTACCTAAAAGGGGGATCAGCCCGGTACTTAATCTCGCCTTCCCGCAAAGGCCCTCTCCGGTTGCTCTGTGTGCTCTGCGACGCCATGGCGCACACATCTGAGTTCCATTCTCAGTCTCAACGGGACGTTCTCAACATCATTCACGCTCAGTTTACTCTATCGGAGGACACCCTCCTAAACCTCACCAAGACCTTCTTGCGCGAGGCGGTCCAGGGACTTGCTAACTATGGCCACTCCTTGGCGATGATGTATGTGCTCAGCATCATCCTTGACTTGTACTGAAAGCTATCAGTCCGACGTTCGTCAATGCAGTTCCAGACGGATCCGAGACTGGGTATGAGTCTCACTCACCTCTCCCGGGCCGTGCTTAACCTGCCTATCAGCACTTTTCTGGCTCTTGACCTGGGCGGCACAAATCTGTAGGTCAATACTCGAAATCTCAATCCCTCCTGCTGCATGACGAACCCAGCCGCGTGTGCGAGGTAATTTTGCATGGCAACAAAACCTTCACAATTCGCCAGCAGAAATACAAAGTCTCAGAAGCGTTAAAGACGGGAGAGGTGACCACGCTTTTTGGTACGGGCGTCTGATAACATCTATCGCAACCTGTGACGAGTCACTTGAAGATTATCTCGCTGATTCTGTCGACACTTTCCTCACCGACTCTGGCTCACCCTTCAGTACCACTCCACCCTCGCTTCCTCTAAACGGATCTCACGACGCCATCCTTGGAAATAGCTCCGATTTGTGTCACATTCCCCTAGCCCTCACATTCTCCTTCCCCGTAGAACAAGCTGCCCTCGATTCCGGTACGCTCCTCACCTGGACAAAGGGCTTCGCGGCCAAAAATGCCATCGGAAAGGACGTCGTCAAGCTTCTACAAGATGCGTTTGACAGGAAACATATTCATGTCAAATGTGTTGCACTCGTCAACGATGTCAGTATCAGCACATTAAGCTTTACCTATTTCATGTTTCTCCATTCCGTCCTAGGCCTGTGCTTCACCTGACCGTTTTAACTGAGACGACGAGTTTGCAGACTGTGGGCGCCCTCCTATCACGGGCATACACGTCAGGTGGATGCATTCTTGGTGCTATTTTTGGCACAGGGACGAACGGCGCGTACGTGGAGCAGGTGGCCAACATCACCAAACTTGGAAATGGACCAGCGGCCGCGGAGGGTGGTCATATGATTGTCAACACTGAATGGGGAGGTTTCAATAATGCGGTACGTCCTCCCGCCTCCTTACTGCCCGCGATTTATCAAAGCCACAATCTGTCCAACACGTTAGCGGACCGCCCTGCCCTCCACACCATATGACAACAAGCTTGATCGTGAATCCATCAATCCTCGGCTTCAGGCATTCGAGAAGTTCATCTCGGGAATGTATCTCGGAGAAGTTGCTCGCAACGTCATTCTCAGCCTTGTAGACGCTTCTCCGAAATCGCTGCTTTTTGGAGGAAAATGTACCGCGGCCCTAAACAAACAATGGGGACTTGATACAGCAGTGTTGAGTGAGATTGAGGAAGCATGGCAGGGAATTGGGAGTCTTGTTTCTGGTCAAACAGTTGCTGACGAGGAGAAGTTAAATCGGATACGGGGTGTTATCGTGCAACGTCTCGGTTTCGCCGATGCCTCCGATGTGTCGCTGGCGGATGCAGACATTGTCCGACAAATCTGCGGGCTTGTGGTCACACGGGCAGCGCGTATGAGTGCTTGTGCCGTAGCTGCAATCTTGGTACAGACTGGCCGTGCCCACTGCGCCGGGAGCGATGTATCGGCCCCTGCTTCCTTGCGGGACGAAGGAAAGAGAATTGGCGTCGGCGTAGATGGAAGGTTCGCTTTACTTTCTCTGACTTGAGCCTGTCTGATTTGCTTCTCCGTCGATGGAACCTAGTTTGATTGAATTCTATCCTCGCTTCGAGTCTATGGTGCGGGAAACATTGCGCGCGCTAGTCGGCTCGGAGGTCGAGAGCCGTGTCGACATTGGGTTGGCGAAAGATGGCAGCGGAGCTGGAGGTCAGCAGTTCTCTCGAATTATGGGCGCATCTGATGATTGCCACCTCCTGTAGCCGCGTTGTGTGCGCTGGTTGCGCGCAAGCAGAGCGTGGCCAAACCAGAGGCACATGGCCAATATCAAGACGTTGGACCACGCCAAATCCGATGCACAGAAACCGACGCCCACTTCACCCCATTGGGATGATGTCATACAAGGAAAGAGGGAACAAAAGCGCGTAAGAAGGTATGTGTATACGTAGTAGCATCCACCCTGTACTTCCTCCGATGCCGTGTGGTCTCGTGAAAGTATGGCGGATGAGTTTAGACGTCTCTGCCGTTGCCAGCGCGGAGGCGAAACACACGTCGACTTGACAAGATGTGAACATGCTGGAGCCTCGAAACACGCGTACAGCGCGTGTCATTCGTTACGCTGTGCCCATGATTGGAGCTGTTTCATCTCAAACGACATCTTTTGCCGACGACACCTCCACATGAAACACGGAGTTACATGGATGGATATTATATTGCTGATCGTATCGTACATGGTCTACATATCTTTCTCGTGTTGTCAAACTTCGTGTGTATGCGAACAGATACAGTAGCACCGCAGTGGGGAAAACAAAAGATCAACATATCGTCACTCGCAAACATCCTCTATATGGAGTCAGACCACATGAAACGAGGCAGGGTTTCGACAGCCGTGCGGTGCACAAGTAACAGTACAAGGGTGCGTATGGCGAAGGCGATGACGCGTGATGGCAGTCAGGGACGAAATTACAGGCATGAGTGAAGCCAGCCACTTTTCGTGTATAGACATCTCAGCTGCTGGGTGTTGTATGGCGTTCCTAGGCGGATCAGTTAGATCCGTTGCTTCATCTATATACAATCACCTCACCGACCTAGATGCATCCGACGGGCATGCAGACAACTCGACGTTGCGGTGCTGTAGGCGGTTCAGTACCCGTAAGACGCTCGGGCGGTGGCCGCACCGCCAGCACCACCCTTGGAGGCCATATTCATGCTCATGCTAACGGGTTGCCCATTGGATACAGCCCCATTCACTGCGTTGGATGGTATGACGCCAGAGACCACAGTTGCGCCTCCTGGTCCGATGACAGCGTTGCCGACGAGCGCTGAAAGCCGTGATATTTCTTCTCGCGAAGACACAAGCGCGGACGTGAGCCGCTCGTTTTCTGTGGTGAGATATTCGACTTTGGCCTGGAGCGAAGCCAGCCATGCTTTCTTTCGTTGGCGACATTTTAGCGCAGCTTGATAAACATCAGAACACTATACAGTGAGCAGACGCATGGGTGCTCGAACCTTGTCTGTTGCGTTCCAAGAAGTTTCTGCGTTTCTCTTCCTCGGTCTCTGGCTTTCTCTGTTTAATCTTGGTACCGCCAGTTTGAGACTGTAATTGTTGGTACCGTTGTGAATGTACCATCTCCTCCTCCTCCTCCTCCTCCTCCTCCTCCTCTTCTTCTTCTTCTTCTTCTTCCTCGTCTTCTCCGGAGTCTCGGCCCCTGCCAGTACTGGCGCTGTTTACGGTGTTTGCCCGCGTGCGTTTTGTATGAGTAGTCTGGGGGACTGCGGCCCGTGTGGTGGGCGGACTAGGGCTGGCTGTATCGTAAGACTTGCGTTTTGTCCCTCTGCGACCATTTGCAGGTACAGCTGCTGTGCCATTGGCACGTGCCCGCGCCTCCTCACGTTTTGTGAGTTCTTGGTGGGCTTGGGATAGCAAGTACAGGCCATTTGCGGCAGTGCTTGCTGCATTGTTGGCACCGATATAGGCAGTATCATTATCTTGATTCGCTGTGACCGAGTTGGAGAGATGTGAGCTTGTCGCAGGAGCATGTGTAGCAGCTGTGTACTGATTAGAGGAGTTCCCAAGTACGCCGTTTATCGCCGAGAGGGTGTTTGGCGTGATGGTAGCATTTGCAGAATTGGAGCCGTTGTTGTTCATGAGGGCAAGGAACGCAGCGGTGTTCGGGGAGGGAGGAGGGAAAGACACTGGTCCACCGACAAGGGGGGTTAAACCAGTACCTGGAGTGAGGCCTGTGCGGGGAGTCAAGCCCGACCGGGGCGTCAGACCGGTGCGGAATGAGGCAGGGTCAAAAGGTAGATGGGGGGCAGTGTCAGAGCCCTGCTGGGGACCGGCGAGCATGGCGGGGGAGAGCGGCCCGGCGCGGAGGGAATTGGCAAGTGAGGTGGAAAATTGCCAGTTGTAGCTTTGATCGGAAGGGGAAGCAATCGCAGCTACCGGGGGAAGGACGGTGCGCGGAGAGGAGCGGCCGGCATCATTCTTGGGGTGAGAGATGGAAGATGCCGAGGGCGGTCTGTCAGGCTGGGAGGCGCGAGAAGAATGGTTGGACGCCGGACTGGCCGAGTCCCGGCGGGATGCAGAGGTGTGCCGAATGTGTGAGGGCCGGGAGAAGGACTGTTCAAAGGGGTTGGGCTCCAAATCAAAGTCAGAGCGAGTCTGCCGCTGGGACTGCCGGTGTGGATGCTGCTCGGCCGAGAGCGGCGCGGCTGAGGGGGACTCGCCGTTCTTGGGCGGAGTGGACGCCATGTCGGGTCGACGATGACGATAGAGCGACGTAGTGGGACGTATGGTTATGACGACAGTGCAGAGAAAGTGACAGACACCCTGACAGCCTGCTGTCCGACACACATTCAGTTCAGCCCAGAACTCGCTCGGGATCGCAGATACTTGCGTTTCAGTCAAGCTTGGATGCTCGTCTCGAGCTTGGTGGGCACAACGCACTAGTCCCGTGCTCGTCTTCGCTGGCCCGTGCGCAATCACTTGTTTCGGTAGAGGGTTGCGAGAAGGAATGACGACGTCTGACGTAGTCGTGTTATATTCGACTTCAAGCGGAGTTCAAATGGAACAACATGCCTCCTCTTTCCCTATCGCAGATCCGATATTGATCTGATGGCACGTCATCCACGCTCCTTAATCCCCCGCATACGCCCGTCCCCCTTCCCCCCGTCCCCACCCCCATTACTCCACTCCATGCCCTCTATCTACCCGGTACCACCTACACGCCTGCCTCACGCACCACCATATATACATATACATAATCCATGTTGTAATCCGCTCACGCCTCACGACCACCCCATTGGCAACTAACCTAATACGGATACCCAGGCATACCTTTATGAGGCCCAGTAACGCCCTCCTTCTCCGCACACGCGTCCAAGTACCTCAGTAGAATGTCCTGATACATCTTGCGCCCCTTGTACATTGCTACGTCATCCGGCCAACTCCGAATCGCGCTAGCCAATCGCCCTGCCACCCCTCGTTCCCGTGCGAGGTCCTCCACCTTGAACAGATACGTACGTATCCCGAATATAATTGCCCCTGTCCGTGGGAGTCGCCGCAGCGTTTGCCGCTCGCTACGAAGGCGGAGAGTAGCCGGTTCAAGGTACCCAGCTGGTTCGGCGCTGTGTCCGTGCCCATGCACAAAATCATCCTCGGGCCCGTTGGTCGACTCTGACCATCCCAACTCGTCTGGATCAACAACCTCTGATGCCGTCTCTCCCCCCATCGCAGGCTGCACCGTCTTATCGGGATTGACGACCTGTATAAAATAATTATTCCGCACCACCGGTTTATCCAGAGGCATGCGTCTAAAGTACCGCTCCATGCTCATTTTGAGTTTTTCCTTGACTAAGATAATGAGTAAGCGAATCAACTTTACAACCATAAAAGCACTCACACTGGGGCACATTTCCCGACATATGGATTTCATCGAGCGATATGCCAATTTTATCGTCCATGCGCCAGAACCCTATATATATATTACGTTGTTGGAACTGCTTGCTCAAGTGCGGGTCTTACCCACTCACCTGGGGTGCATATTGATCCAGCCTGAAAATAGTACTTCCCGTCCGATCCTGCGCCGCGTTAGGGTCAACAAGCACCGCGGCGAATAACGGAGAGCCCCAGGTCACCTTCCATCATGATGGCAACGTCTTCTTGAACCCTGTCACCAACTTCACCAACACGTTATACAACATGCAGGAGATGGGGCTCACAATCCAGTCACAATCTTCATGGCGCATTCCCCCATTTCCACACCTTCAAGAGCATCCAAAATACCCAGGTCAAATTTGGCACCGGTCTCGATGACTTCAATGGCACGAATCGGCATGTTGCCATCCCACGAAAGCGGAACTCCGCTAATGGAAGGAATAGAGGAAGAGGAAAGTGGAATCCGGGTAACGTGGAATGACGTCGGATAACGTCGATAAAGAAATTCCGCGAGTTCATACACCAATTCTTTTGCTATATGAAGAATATAGTCAACTGGATATCCTATTCGAACCGGAGATGGGTATTGCGTACCAGCCTCGGCCCCTCCCGACACCTGAACGATGCCGTCTTCACGTGAAGGTAAAACCCGTACGGCACTTCTCCCGCGGGTTTGAAGCCTGCAACTACGGACGCCCTGGTAGACCGAGTAGGAAGAGTCGAGCTCAATCCATTCACTCCAAGGCATGGCGCGAATGCCCATCGTCACACTACCAAGCCACGGTTAGACTGCTTGATCGCTGATCACGTATTGTACGAGGGAGAAATATCATGACAACTCACTGATATTCACCCCACCGAAATGGACGATATGGAACAGGCTTGATATTTTTGAGCTCGACCTCGCAAGCGGTGACCTCGGGATAGTCGAAACGCTGCGGAGTCCACTCTGATTTGAAGCAACTGGTCAGTACTCGTTCCGGCACAGTGACAACTCGGTCGACCTCCATGCCCACGATTTTTGTCCTTGGCTCTACCTGTGGTAACACCCGACTTGAAGAGGATGGTGCCATTGGGCTTAGAATTCGGTTTTGTCCACGTCCACTTTAAAAACACAAGAGCTGCCAATAGTACGAGGCCGTGGAGTATGGTGTGGAGCAGCACACGAGATATTGGCACAGATACGTCATTGGAGTCAGGAGCAACGTTTTGCCAAATGCTGTGTAGTCCACCCGCGGAGATGACCTTCTCGAACCAGCTTCCTAGCACCATTGAAGGTTTGGAAGGGCGGGATCCTGCGGAAGCCCTGGGTGAGGCCATGTCGTATGCGAGAGAAAAGCCTTGGCAGTCACCTGTTCACGTTCACGTGTCGATAAGCCACTTAGGTCGTTAATTATTGCATTTTCAGATCAAAATAAACATAATTGATAGCATCGGCGGTTCCCGGCTGCTTCCCTTCCACTTGCAATTCCGAGTATCCGTACGGTCCAATGTTGCTTTCTATTACGCACAACTCACCCTTTTTTATCAGGTCATGGCCTCCAAAGCAGCCGTCGCCGCCGTCGTGAGTTTACAGATATACTCCCCAGCATCTCGTTGAACCCAGCATGAATAGGACTTCGCCCGACTGTATACAACGCTCGGACTGGGGAAAGGTAAGCACCTTCGTGGGAGATGCTCTGCAGACACATATCATTACTGTTGACAGAAACAATTACTGCGCTCCAGGTTTTTCGAAAGCGGCACGGTGATGCTCAGCGTATCCATGCTCAATACGCCTCTCAACCGACTACCGTCGATTTCGCTCACTATCGCTCTTTTCTAAGAAACACTGCAATTGTCGATGAGGCCGAGAAGCTATTGAAGGATTTCAAGCCTGTTACTTATGACGTTAATGCACACATCAAGGCCGTTGAGACGTTTGAGGCTAAGGCGGTCAGCCGTCACGGTTTCGCTAATTGTATGTAGCCTGACGGTCGATATACTGTAGGTCGAGAAAGCCAAAGAGACCGCACAAAAAATCGATGTCGAGCTGAAAGACCTCCAAGCTACCCTCGCCAACATCGAAGAAGCCCGTCCATTTGAGGACTTGACTGTAGGCCTCGCTTGTTGTCGATGGGTTCGCGTATGAATATTGTTTGGCAGGTATCTGACTTTGAAGCTTCACACCCTCGGTTGGTGGAAACCGTTGACACCATGGTGAAGAAAGGCAAGTTTAGTGTGCCAGGTAAGCCCATATACATGCGGATGTTGAACACGACTGACGTTTTCCTAGGCTACAAAGAAAAGTTTGGCGATCTCTCCCTCGTATAGACCTTTGTGTATATCTTTCCAATAGAATTCATTGTTGGGCCACGTTGTTCCTACTGACTAAGCGAGTGGTGCTTTGACTCTGCGTTCCACCACCACCACCCGCTTATTGTCCTCGTCACGACTCGTGAAATATAAGTAATGGCTTCCCGGCCCCCCTCACCTTTCAAAGCGGAGACTCCCCCAAGTATGGGTTACTTTTCTACGTCATTCGAACGATTTCTCCGCGATGATATCTCGGATTGGGCTGGGGCGTTCACATTGCTCGGTATGTGGCGTGTACTTTCCTACTACGCTCATGGACGATTTCATGCAGATACTATGGAAACATATTTCGATTCCCGCTTGGATCTGCTTCAGAGACAGATCCAAAAACACAGCGACAGGCTCAAGACGAAGGCTGAGGAAGCACTCAAGAAACGCGCACACTCTGGCGATGCCCTAGCGGAGAACCTGGACCGTGAAATCAAGAACTTCAAACTCAAGGTGTTTTCCAAGTCACCACCTCATGTGTAGACCATTCTCACTTGCGCACGTAGGTTTCCGCACGTATGCAGTCCCTGGTGACATCGTGGCACTCCGCAAAAGTGGTTCGAACGCGTGACAAGCTCTCGTTCTTCTTTGGTGTGATGTCACTGTTGGTGTCAGCACTCTTGTTTGGGATGTCTCCAGAGTATGGTCCCACCTCCCTCACAACTAAAAACGCTGATGACACGTATTTTAGATGGGTTCATGTCTCATATACTATTCAGGGGTTATATCTACTTCCCTTGCGCGCATATACCTACAAGAAGCGCTCCTGGCATTACTTTCTCTTCGACCTCTGCTACTACGTTACAATCCTCAACTTCATTTATATCTGGTTCCTTCCTTCCAATACGGCATTGTTCATGGCATGCTACTGCCTCTCTCATGGGTCCCTAGCCAGTGCAGTCGTCACATGGAGAAACAGCCTTGTATTTCATGACTCCGACAAAGTGACATCACTGTTCATTCATATCTATGCCCCGTTTACATTCACTGTAATACGGTGGGTCATCACTAAATTCGCTTCAGGGGATCGGCCATGACCTTGCTATAGGCATTTCTATCCCGGGGCAGAACAGCGTTTCCCTGCACTGGCGGCGTTACCTTACTTGAACCCTGGACGCGCACTATTCATCAGCGGTGCTATCTGTAAGTTGACATATTGGACTTCCCATGTATTGTAGCTGACTCCCTGGCAGATTTAATTTGGCAATTGTTGTACTGGAAGGTAACATACAACCCAGCCTCACTGCACGCGAGCTAAGTTTCGACGTTTGTAGTTTGTGTACGTAGACCGACGCACAAAGATCGAGTCTGGGCAAAGGACTACGTCGTTGACATACCTTCTCACCGACAAGCGTGGCGTAATCGGGCGTGCGCTGGATAAGACCGATCCAGAAAGGCGCGAAGCATATTTCATAGTTGGTCAATTCGGCAAGTACTGTTTTTGTTCCCGTAAGTCGTACGCTAATGTGGCATATCTTAGTGTATTCCATCCTGACGGAGTTGCCGGCGGTGTACCTGCTGTACGACAGCCCTCGATGGAGTGGCGCCTTCTTGATTCTGATCTTCGCTGTGAGTGTATGGAACGGCGGCGGATTCTACATCGAAGTCTTTGGTCGCAAGTGTGTACAACCCACTACTCGTCTTCTATTACATGCGGACTAATCGATCCAATAGGTTTGAACGTGAATTGGAGGCATTGCGCAAGGAACTCGCTGAAAATAACCATCGCTCTGGACGCTCCACGCCTCCGTTAACGGACACGGAATCGCTTACCAACACCCCTTTCGTGGACAACAAGGTGCTACCCCTCGTTGATGGCGCGGCTGGACCGGATGACAGTGCTTCAGAAGACAAAAAGGATCAATAATCATGCAGTGGCTGCTTGCTACTATACCAAGACCCCTAATGACCTTTTCTCGTTTGGTCGCAATAATATGGTATCATCTTTGACTCGGGATTGTACAAAACAACTTTACGTCCTCGTTATGTCTACACGACCCTGTTTGCCCATAGTTTTTTCCTGTGCCGCGTCTGGAGGTAGAGCTGTGAAGTTCTCCCAATGCATACCACTCGTAACCCATCCGACGAAAACGCAGCCTTCTCCTATAAGACGTGCTTTCGATGCTCGATAATGTGAAATGCTATGCTTCACTTGGAAATATGTACGTGTTTTCGTAGGATACGGTGGGTGACCAGAAGGCTGTCCGTCGTCGCAGAGGTGCAGGGTGTGACAGTAAAGCTTGAACATGGACGACTTTGAGAGCTGCGGTCTATCCAATGGGTGCACGACAGGCCAAGGATCTCGGTGATACCAGACCTACCTAAACATCACCTTGAAGCGGTGTTTTGGGGGAACGCCTCGTTTGAGGCCATTGATCAATATCTCGTGGGGAACGGATGATTCTGCAATCCAGCAAAGCGCTAATGTAACAAAGCCATCTCAGTAGCAGAAGGGTCGAAATGAACATTGAACGGCCTCTACATTCGTTGAAAGGCCGGCTGCATCCAGAAGGAGAGACGGAAAACTTGGAGAACTTGAATGGAATGGGCGTGAAAGTGACCTGCGACCGATGGACGTGGAAAGGAGACGGTAGGGCTAAGTCACGTCGAGCTCAGTGCGTTATCGAACGACCAATCGGCAAGCGTACCTGAGACGACCGACAGGCGCCCCCAAAAGGCTCTTTCGCAGTCGGTCCTTACGTCCCATCGAAGGTGTTCAGGGACCTCTCCGATGATGATCTTGGAGATGTAGATCGGGTGAAGGAACACGGATCCGAGGGAGCCTTGGATTCCGAGAACGTTCCACCGCGCTATTTTATCGCTGCAAGACATGCACAATGTCGGTGGTGAATCAGCGCGGCCGGGCTTTGTTCGCAACACGCCTAACAAGGAGTAATTGTCTCGGCCTCTGGAGGCGACGCCTTTCGGTAAAGGGGCGAAAATGGAAGCATCCTTGAGTCTTGCCATTTCTTCGTCTTGATGAAACGCGAGAAAGCGCATCGACGCGTCGCCACCTTTGATCGTCAGTGCCCTCGAACGCGAGCAAAGAGGTCTCTTACAGGGTGGCGTTGATATGTACATAGTCAGACGAACGCCGTGCTTGAGGCTAAACATCCCGTCACGATCCCTGGTGAGCCATGGAGAATGCCCGCCTCGGACGACATAGCGTCCAATCTCTTCGAGAAACCAGCGGAGGGCCGAACGGCGCGCGAGCACTTCTGCATGCGAGTCGTGCAAAGCCTCACCCTGCTCCGGTAAGCGATCCCTTGGCAGACACTTGGATCCTGTAGCGAGCGCGATGGTCTGCGTGGGGAGATCTGGATCGAGGGAGCTCAACGCGAGTGCTGCTAGGATGGTGTAGGTCCCGTCGTTTGGTCTGTGGTTGAGCGAGTGGTACTTTGCAAGTATGTTTTCGACGAGAACGAGGTCGGTTTCAGAGTTAACATCGTCGGACATAGCACAGGACAATCGAGGTGGCCGCTCAGTACCATCCCTAAAACAACCGGACTCGGGGATACCCGCCTATCACGACCCTCTACCCAGTGGATCAATTTGTGCTGCTGCGGCGACTTTCACGCTCCTAGCAGCTGGCGAGCACCAGCCACAGGTTCATATAATCGTCAATAACATTAAGTGACACATTGATAATACACTGAACATGATGCATGCATCCAGCTGGACATAACAAATGGGCCGGCGGAACTAGGGCAGATCAATACGAGCATCAGGGGGAGGCGGAACTAGAGGGCCTCCCCTATTGCGTGCTCATTTTTAGATGCCATGTTCCGATCGACATTTCTTCCAGATATTGCATCTCAATTTGATCCCAACGAATCGGTATCACATTGGCCTGGGATGGAAACGGGGTTAGAAATGACTTCACCTGATCACGGTGAACACGACCTGAAGGTAATGTGAAACAGCACGGGCCGCCCGCCTGGCAAGGGACTGGATATCGACGTATCCGGTGTATCCGTCAACTGGGATTTCGTAGTTGAGTGGGGGGTAACCAGGCCACTAGAAATGGATGAGACTCGGGGTCGTTACATGTCAGAGAGACCTACCCTGAGATTCACATAGATCTTGCCTCTCGCATCCACGCCGATATCCTGAAATGTATACGTATCCGAACCAGACAGTCGAACGTTTGCCTGTGCTTCTCCAATCGAAATGCCTGCTCGGAAAGCACCCTTGCGTTTAAACTTGATGACCCGTCCAAACCCCCTATGGAGGGGATCGAACATACCGGGAGAAGAGGTGTACGATACGGATGATGAACGGCGGCGTCGAGGGATGCCCAAAGGCTGGACTAGAGGGTAACCGCTGATGGACCTACGACGTTCTGCGTAGTATGGATCGTGGATCGACATGTCATCGTAAGCTGGGTGTTCGTAGCGTTGAGAACCAATTCAGATAGCGGGAAAAGGATCGCACATGAAGTGGGAGTATACGTAGTGTAGGCTGGTTGAGAATACGACTGTCAGGACGGTCAGTGGAAAGTACAGGAAGAGGAAGGTGTCGACTGACGTGCAAAACTGGTTCGCGATAGGATGATAGTGGAACACCGGAGAAGCTGGCCGGGGTCCCTACATAGCTCAGGGATGGTCGCCGAGACCGGGGAGTAGCGTAGTAGGGGTCATAGTATGACATTTTTACGGGGGAGTGGCAGACAGGAATGGGAACGGGAACAGCGGTCAGCCAGAAACCTTTATACGTGAGGGATCACATCGCCACGGCCATTGCGGCTGCCTCGAGGACACATCAAGGTCGATTGCTTCAGTAGGAAGGCGGGACAACGCGACGGTGCCAAACCGACTTGCCGATTTGAAACCTGGTAGATCGCTGGAGTTCCATTGTGCCAGATCTCGAGCTCTCTGTCCGGGAAGACGGAGAGCCGTTCGGGCAGCCTATCGCTGACTGTTGTGGGTTGGGTATTTGCCAATGAACGGTAGACTTAGTCATGCCAGAGGGGGCTCCGTTTTTGTCAAGAGAAGGCGCTGTTAGGAGTGATCGGTATCGATGGGCCTCGAGGCATACACGTGTGGTCCCAAGTGATCAATGCCGTCGGTGATGGCCGTCCACTGCTGTTGCGGCTGGCGGCAGCTGTCTGTCTTCCTATAGGGCACAGCAGTACAGGAGGGACCCTATAAGGGGGTTAGCCACGCGAACTCTCCCGCGTGACGCATATAAAATGCGGGATGCTTGGATTATTCGAAAACAAATGAGCAAGCATGTCAAAACTAGAGAGCAAGAGAAATGGAAAGATAAAACTACAGTGTACTTGACAACGATATGTGATGCAATAAATAAATGGTATATCTGCGACAGGTCCAGTCAATGAACGAGATCGAGTGAGCGTCATAGTGCCATACCCTTACTAGCCTTTCGTATCGTCCGGGAGTGCTTGTGAGCATCCCAATGCCTCGAATATAGCATCCCAATCTAGAAGGAAGTCGGTCGGGGAGTTGATGGTACATGGAGGTGTATGTAGGGGTTGGGGGATGACAATGCCTTGGATGGGCGTAGTCGCAGGGGGTATCAACAGTTTCGGTTGCACATCAAAGCTCGTGCTATTGCGGGGGGCGCGAGGACCCCCAGGCTTCCGTCTGCGTGGGTGATGACTGTATGGTGTTTTGCTGTATCCAACGAGTATGTCGGATGTCCGCACGGGAGACGAGGACGAGAAGCTGGAGTCAGATGATGCAGTCGAGGTAGCTGAGCATAGGGTGGACTCTCGAGATACGTTCGATCTTGCGATGGACCACGACCAAATGTGCCGATGTTCATTCAAACATGAGTCAGATGAAGACGATACGCAGCTACAGGGACGAGGTCCCCTCACTCGGCATGATCTTCCAAGGGAGAACGGCGAAAGGGATTGAAAACCGTCCATTTCGAGTGAAACATCCAATGGAGGGGCGAAGAGACTACCGTTGCACGAGTATGGGAGGGATGGTGGAAGTGCTGAAGGAGCGGCCGGATGCGCGGAAAGGACGCATCTTGGCGAATAAAAGGGAGCGCCTGGGTGAGTTTAGTTTCCGGACTAGCTGTTTCTCAGCACCGCTTGTCAGTGCCATGGTGGCGTGCTATTAGGTGATGTGGTGGGACGAGCGCTTCAGTTGAGCCACGTTCGCGTTGCAGGCTCACAGGTGGTCGCATTGAACGTTCATCACTGTTCTGATGGACCGCTCTCAGACGGACTTTGACCCGTCCAACGAGATCGCCTTGGAAGAAATCCTCGACACACTCGACCCCCTTCGACATCTCAGAGGTGACGACCAACAGAGCATTATCCCCGTCCAGCCACGTTCAACACACAACGAGCTTTTCCGGCCGTCGTTCCCCAATTGTGCTAACTTACACGTCATGCTCAGGGTGGACGCAAGCCCTGGTTGCGGAGGGATTGCGTGGCCTGCTGGGGAGGTCCGCATATCCATTATCGACTCACTCCTGTTTGCTCCAATAGGTAAGATCAGGTCCTCGCAAGTTATCTGGCCCTCCGTGGAAAGGAGTACTGCACTGGAAGAACGATCTTGGAACTAGGCAGTGGAACTGGTCTAGTCGGGCTGGTCGCCGGGAAGCTCGATGGCAAGGTTTGGATCACTGACCAATCGTCAGTGGGCGTCAACGATTCCTTGGCATGACTCACTCAGATGAAACAGATCATTGCTAGACATTATGCAAGCCAACGTCGAATTGAATCAGCTAGAGTCATCTGTCACAGTGTCGGAATTAAACTGGTGAGCGCTCACCAGGACTGCATCACATACATATTTGCTGACTGGAATACCAGGGGCGAAGAGCTGCCCCCTGAGATACCTCGACCAGACTTGATCCTGGCCGCCGATTGCGTCTACTTTGAACCGGCATTTCCACTCCTGGTACAGACGCTCTCTGAGCTTGCGACGGAGCGAACGGAAATACTGTTTTGTTACAAGAAGAGGCGAAAGGTATCACCATCCTCGGGCAAGTGCGGCACCACTACTTATCGTTGACAGGCGGACAAGCGCTTCTTTACGCTGCTCAAGAAGAAGTTCCGTTGGGAAGAGGTGTGGCTTGCAGGTTCCCCTATCCTACAGCACATCTCAAACCCATGCAGGTTGGGGACGACCCAAGCCGCGAGAGATACAACCGGGAAGCTATCTCGTTTTTAATGTTGCATAAAAAGCCGCGAAAATCCGGGGATGCTCTCGGTGAGTGCTCTGGAAAAGAGGGCTAGTCCCCGATGCTGCGGGTGCCATGTGCACGCCTAGATATTAGGGACATTCATTCTGTCTGCTGAGCGTAGACTCTAGATGTTTCTGTCAATAAACTATGGAGGTGTTATCGTCTTAATCTATTGTCGAACAATCAGCATTCATCAAGTTCACTTCGCCAGGGCTAACCTGCAGCCCATGGATTCCCTGGATTTCTTCCTTCAAAACTTCAGTAACGAGCTTGTGTTGCTTGACTGTCGATAGGCCCCGGAATGCGTTACTGGCGATTTTTATTGCAAAAAACGAGCCACAGCCTCCTGGTTATACGAGGTGATTCATGCCTGACCCATCGACGAGTGTTCGTTAGGCTACTGACCGGAAACGTCCTGGACTGCAAGCTCGGACGGGGAGAGGTGCTCAGTTAGCTTAGCGACTATAGCGTCCTCGGCGTTGGTGCACTGCGAGGCGGGTGTCGATAGCGCTCGCAGGACTGGCGGGGCCAACTTTGGTACGACGAATCGTCTCGCCAGCAATGAAGACATGTCGTTCGCTCGTTCCACCGTAGCTTGGTCAAGTTGTCGTCACGTGCCCCATACTTGGTTTTCCTTCCTCCATGCGTATCCTTTGCACAGTGTTTCAACCAGCACTTCGCGGCTTAGCCAGTCCACCCCCGGCCAGCATCCTGAGGTCGCGTTTTTTGCAGCGACTGCGACCCCGTCCATGTCACAATCTACCCCCATTCCGAACGGGCTGTCCGGACATCAAAAGACTTGGGGCCCTACGGTTCCCTGGGTCGCGGTCATTGTCAACTCGTACCGTCCGACCTGAAGCAGATGCTTCCCAGTTGCCTGTATTGGCACCGCCTGCAGTCGGCCACTGGCTCCTCTTCTCATCTACATTGGTCTTCGCCGTCATCGTGGTTGGAGGTGTCACACGTCTCACAGAGTCTGGTCTCAGCATCACAGAATGGCGGCCCATCACTGGCATCACCCCTCCATTCAATGAAGATGACTGGAACGCCGAGTTCGAAAAGTACAAGGCAACCCCAGAATTTAAGTTGTCAGTGTAGTCGTCAAGCAGCAGCTTTGTCCAGACTCGGTTGAATCACTCTGACAGGATAAACCACTCAATTTCTTTGGACGAATTCAAGAATATTTTCTACATGGAATGGGGTCATCGTATCCTGGGCCGCATCATCGGTGTTGCATTCGTACTTCCGCTGTCCCATTTTGCGGTCAAGAAGAAGCTTCCCACTTCCATGCCCGCTAAACTATCTGGTATGGCATTACTGATTGGTTTCCAAGGGGTCCTCGGATGGTATATGGTCAAATCTGGTCTCGAGGACTCAATCATTGAAACTGGCGCAGTACCCCGCGTTTCCCAATACCGCCTGGCAGCACATCTCGGTACTGCCGTCCTACTTTATGCTGGAATGTTCGGAATGGGTCTGGCAGCCATCAAGGATTGGAAGTATGCACACAGTGCGATCTGGAGTGGATCAAAATCCATGTCGTGGCAGGAGGTACTTTCCAATCCTGTGATCAAGCGATTCACTCGATACTCTCGCGCTTTGACAGCGCTTATATTCTTGACAGCGTTATCTGGTAGGTGGTGGCCAATTCGGTACCCGTATCAGCCCTGAGTCACATGAATATGAAAGGCGCTTTCGTAGCGGGTCTGGATGCGGGACTACAATATAACGAGTTCCCGTTGATGGGGGGTCGTATTATACCTCCCTTGGACGAACTCTTCTCCGTCGCATATGCCAGGAGTGCAGATCAGTCTGATGTCTGGTGGAGGAATATCTTTGAAAACCCGACCACTGTCCAGTTTGACCATCGTGTCCTTGCAAGTCTCCCTATTCCGAATCCATCCTCCATTTCGATTCTAACCTCCGATTTCAGGCAGTCACGACCTACTTGAGTACTTGCCTCCTCTATGCTCAGAGTCGCCGGAGTGCCATTCGTTCGCTGCTCCCACCGCGAGCTCGGGTCTCGGTACTAGCTGCGTTTGCGATGGCAAACGTCCAAGTCCTGCTAGGGTTGGCTACCTTGCTGTACCTCGTACCCGTTCCTGTCGCAGCTGCACATCAGGCGGGCAGTGTGGCCTTGTTGAGCGCGATGGTGCACCTACTCGTTGCTCTTCGCCGGCCTGGTTTGGCAGCCCAACTTTGGCGGAGCGCTCGGTCAGAAGCCAAGAAACCCACTTAACGGGCGATACCGTTAGATTTGCAATATAAACATACCACCCACACTCAATTATCTCTATACTATTTTCTCCATTGACAGCCTATGGTTCTTGCCTCTCGACTGAAAAGCGTGGTATTACATAGTCAAGGATTGTATATTGACACTTTCAACCTGACATCTGTACGTCTTCGGTGGATGCTGTAGGGGGCACTGGGACCGTTCCATCCGCCGAAACTTTCACATCCATACTCTCCAAGTAAAGCCGTATCGCATCCCCTTCGAGAATGCGGAGTTTTCCTTGAAGGAAAGCAGGCTGTTCATGAAGACCAGCCGGACCAATGATGCCGATCGAAGTGTTGTTGATGTTGAGTTCCTTATCCTGTTGGAGCGTCTCCCGCAACGCATGCAAACCATGCTTGACCAGCTCCTCCAGAGTACCTTGGAAAGGATAAGTAAACCATAGCATCGGATGATCAGGCAGACGGACAATCAGCAAAGCTCTCATAGTGCCTCTCCAGATACGTCTTGGCACTTTGGCAACGTGCACCGATCGACATGGCAAAGTACTCGTACGAGTTCCCTGAAGGTGAGAATTCAAACAGGTGGGGTCCAGTTTGGTCTTGTCCAATGACGAGGAAACCGACACCATAGGGCCGACGTCCGTATTCTTGGGTGTTTACCTGCGCCTCTAGCCATGGGAGAGATGTTGTTGAGACTCAAAGTGACGCCATGTAGACTTACTGTCAGCGATGGCAGAAACGAGCCGGTTGACGGGCATCGGGCGATTGAAGACCATGCGTTCATTGAGAGCTTGTTGCCGCATGAAATTACTGCAAGTGTTGTCGTGAATCCAGCACACTGGTTGTGCAAAGGGCAGGTTGACCCACCTCAGAACACGCGCATCCGACGTCAGTCCTGCGATTGCAATACCGACGTGGTCATCTATCCGGAACATTTTTTGTTGGTACGAAGCCAGTTCACCCGTAGAACGCTTCCGAGAATAATCAACGCGGGTGTCCGCAATACAGCGCAGGATACACACCTTCAATGCCAACAATATGGCATGTGTCTTTGATCGCAACCCGACTGCTGCAGATCCTTGCTTCACGGCCTCGAGGGCATATTCGACTTGATGAAGCCGACCTTGTGGCGAGAAAACAGTGTTGTCAGAGTCGTATGTGTTTCTGAACTAGGTAGATGATAAATATGGCGCGAAACGAGAAAATCGGATCGTGAACGGACCATAATGACGGGCGATGGAGCGTATTGACGGGGCTTCCTCCTCAAACGTACAAAGGTGACGCGTCCTCGATTGCACACATCACGTGAGGTCGTAGCGGATATCAAGCCAGAATATAGTAGAAAAACCTACAGACCACAGAGATTTATAATAATCTATTCGTTTCACCGTGCACCCTTCCTTTCAGCTCGCCACTCCTTGAATATACCATCCAGGCTTTTGTATATCAAATGCGACGGCAAGCATCTGATGATTTCACCAATCCTCTCTTCCGCTTCTGCCTTGCCCTTCTCACCACGTGCCTTTTGTGCGTACTCGACGATCATGTAGAACATTGCGAGCACAGCGAGGGAGACATGAGTTTGTTGTGCTCCGTGTGCTGATGATTGGGAGAACGCAGACAGAAGAGGCCCCGAGATACTAGGCGCAGATATGGCGGGCGCAGTTTGAGAAAACGGCGTGGCGCGTTCTCCACGGACAAGCCTCAGTAATATCTCCAACAGATTGTCAATCTCGGTCATGTGCGTCTTGAGGAAGCGTTGACGCTCGTTCTGAACTCCCACCGGCGAGTTGACCGCCCAACCCTCAAGAACAGTCCAGATTGTAGGAGCCTGTAGAGAAGTTGGCAAAGGTAAAAACCGACAGGAAAGCACAAACCGGATCAGGATCCGCAACCTCAATCTTCTTCTCCCAACCGTCCGCAGCCTCACCAGCAACCCAAAACATGCGTCCAAACATGCTTTTCAGCCATTCTTGAACATCCCCGGACTTCACCCACTTGGGCTCCGACAAAGGTCGTTCTGTGTCGAGATAAACGACGAGGTGTATTCTGGATGGAAGCGAGACTTTTGAGAACGAAGGTATCGTCTCATCAGCGTTGCAAGACACCGGGATGGTTGACATAGGCAGATACGATTTAGTAGCCTCCGAAAGCCCTTCGACCTGGACGTTGTTAGTACCTCCATGGACCAGAAGTGGGGACCATACATACCAGCACACCTTTCATGCCCTCTTCATCATCATCTTTGTCGAGAGACATATACACCTCAATCCGACCTTCGGCTCTATACACGCGAAGATGTTCGACAACCTCGGCGTCCACAACCAATCGCCTGCTGCCTGCAGCATACGATATAGAGATACGATTTGCAGAAGGGGTCTTCCCTTTTTTAGGTGATGTAGTCACTGGCTGATGCGATGACTCGCCATAGGTGGAGCCCGACGACGTTGACAGTAGCGTGTTTGATGTTGGGGAAGCGGGTGGCTCCGGCAAATGTTCTTGGTCATTGTCATGAACAACTTTTTCATCGGATCCCGCACGTTGGGAAGACTCGTCGGCGTGTATCAGTATTTCTTCCTCTTGCGAGAATAATCCATTATCTGGACTATCGTCTACGATGGTAGAGGCGTACGAAGGGTGAGATTGCAACTGCTTCGGAGAAATGAAAGTCCTTGTTACGTCGGCCACATCTTCGACTATGGAAGCCCGTGCATCAAGCTGCACTGGATAGTCAACAGACTGCTTGCCCAGTTGAGGCATATCAATTTGCGTGGTGCCAGTGGGAGGGGGTGCAGAAGACCGGCTAGAGGAAACGTCAAATGAAGAACTCAAGGACGACGAAGATTGAGAAGCAAGATGAGCGGGTTCAATGAGAGATAAACGTCCACTAGGCGCTGCTTCGGCCCCATTCTCAGTGCTAAGCTCACTGTGAAGAGGCCTTGTGGCTTTCAAAGCAGCTAGCTCTGCGGCCTCTTCAGGCATGGAGACAACGCCCACGTTGAGCTGTCTCTGTGATTGGCCAGATATGTAATCTTTGGCAATCGTGTTGGATGGGACTGAAGCAGGGTCATTGCCTGTTGCCTCGCGGTTATCGTCCCCTGTATCACGAATCGCAGTAGCAGCACAATGATCGCCAGCAGAACCAGTTCCACGTCCATCAATAAGGGCGCCTTCAGGAGTAAGAGTTAGTTGCATGAAGCCTCTGATGGTCAGATGGACACCCTCCATCCAGGTTCGGAAGCATCCATCCTAGCGATATTGGAGATCGGTCGGAAACTCACCAGTGATAATATCGCCTCCAAGCCCAGGTATAGTTGACTCACTGACTGCGATGTGAGGGTCCTCGACACGACTCACACGGAGTTGGTTGTCATCGTCAACTGCATGCTCCCCATTGGCGCCGACCTCAACGTCAGCAGCATCTCCATCGTCCTCGGCGATAGCAGCCATGAGCCAGTCACCTTCACTAGCAGTCTCTGCTACACTCGGTGCAGCGCTACCTCGACCCATTCCATCCATTCCATCCAAGTCAACACTAGCAGTATCGCTCATCTGGCTTCCACGAGGCGGGGGCGGCCGCCCTCGGCTCTCTTCTGCATCACCATCATCATCCTCAAGCTTCTTGCGCTTGCCTTTGCGCGAATCCATGGGCGAGGGCCCATAAGCGTAAGAAGAATTGTGTGGAATGGGATGCGAATCATCCGATGAGACAGGAGTGCGGAAATAAATGCGGATGCGGGATGGTGGAGGAGAGCTGAGGGAAGATTGCTCTCCAACGGGTGGCTCAGCCTTGACGTCAGCTACTGCCGACACATCTGGAACGGAATGCTCGCTCCCACGGGCGGCGTCCGCCCGTTCCCCGCTGGAGAGATCACTGGGCTGTATCGATTCTTCCTTGACAATAGAGTGTGAGGAGTCAGCGAGAGAAGTAGCCCCCTCTTTGCCCTCTAGCTTGACCACAGAAGGAAGTATGCCCCACGTCCATCCGAGTTCTGGCATCTCGAGCCCCACAATCTTAAAATCTGTGAGAGTGCGGCGATTCTCGTCCTTCTTACCACTACTCGCAAAATTTCCAGACAATATATCGCGATTGCCCGATTGAGTACTTGAACCATCCTGTCGCCCGGCACGACCTCCAGAATGGCCCTGTCCCCTCCCACGGAAACCGGTATTGCCCATATTTCCTTGATGGTGTTGATGCCCTGCGTTAAACGACCCACCTCTGCGGTTATGGAAATCCTGTTTGTTGCTAAAACCACCTCGTGAGCCATGACCTCGTAAAGAACCTTGCTGACCGCCACGGCCACCACCGCCATTCATGAATGAACCGCTTCGGCCACCACGCTGACCGCTCAGCCCACCCCGGCTGCCACCCATGGATCCTCCTCTCCCTCGACCTGTGCTCATAGAACCGCCACGACCGCCCATACCTCCGCGACTATTTGCGCCAAGAGGTACTTGATTAGCACCTTGTTGACTCTGGTTCTGGCCATACATGGGGTTTTGGGGAGTGGGTGGGGGTTGAAACTGTGGCTGAGGTGGACCTTGCTGACGTTGTTGTCCATGGTGATGATTTGCACTGGGACCATCAAATCTTTGTCGTTTCGCGGGGGGAAGATGCTGAGGGGGAGTGTGATGTATTCCGTGATGTCGGGGTTGTTGTGGTTGCTGCGGTTGTTGCTGAGAGAAATATGGCTGAGGGGCGACCGTTTGAGGTGCCTGTGAGTACGTTGGCTGCGACATGACGGGTTGGGGGGGTTGAGGTACATATGCCTGGAAACCAACGGAGGCATGGTAAGGATTATACTGGGGTTGTGGCTGGGG